>CM051372.1:20075228-20100228 GCA_028015245.1 Cardamine occulta | reverse complement strand
CATGAAACATCCTTCAAACTTCAATGCACCATCTATAGCTGTTTCTCACCTTGTGGGGACACAAACCGTAACAAGGAGAGTGACGAACGTGGCAGAGGTAGAAGAAACATACACAATAACAGCTAGGATGCAGCCATCTATCGCCATAGAAGTGAACCCACCAGCAATGACTCTCAGACCAGGCGCTTCTAGAATCTTCTCAGTCACTCTAACCGTGAGATCGGTTTCTGGAGTATACAGCTTTGGGGAGGTGAAGTTGAAAGGTAGCCGAGGGCATAATGTGAGGATTCCGGTGGTGGCTCTGGGACATCGGCGATGAACAAACTGTATGGGTTTTGTAATATTATTTTTTTGTAATATGCAGTAATAAGAGGGTAGTTCTAGAGAATTCTGTCTGAAAAAAGGGACAGGAAAATGCTTCATAGCAGTTTGTATAATTAGTTATCGATGTAAAACTCCATTTTTTTGGAGTTTCAGTGAAAAGATCAAATCCCCAGCTTAAAACTGTATAAACCTCATGTCTTCTTTTTCCGTTCCAATTTTAACAAAATAGTTCCACAAAAAAGAGAGAAATACAAAAAGCACTCTGAAAATTCTATAAACAACAATGAGATGTAGTGAAAACAGATGAGTTAAAAATGTCCCAACGTCCCCAACCAAATGAAAAACCCCAAAAACACTTCCTAAGCTTCTCAAGATCACACGATTTTCTCTGCTCTTAAACGGACTTTTGTAGCGAGTTACAGCTTCTAGGGATTCCATGATAATGCCTCAAGTTTTAATTTGATTCATGGGTGGGTTGGTCAAAGAATCCGAGTCAAAAGAATACCTCCTTTCGGCAATCAATTTCGTGAGCCCTATGCGGTGATGATTGTGTAGTTTGAGAAGAGGTCGATCAGTTTATCGAGAGTACCCGCGTGAAATTTCCTTCCAAAGAGATAGCAAGGTCTTTTGATTCCGTTCCACATGCAATCGGTCCATGTTACTTCTCCCTGTGTTTGCAGGCATACAAAAAGGAAGGGAGGTTATCATCTCGGTGAAGGAGAATTTTTTTGGAAAATTTGCAACTAAAGTAAAGATGATTTGGTTTAAAAGTGTGTACCGTTCCCTCACTTGTTACGCGTGAAACTGAGTCAATGGACTGTAAATGGATCAAAAGACATACCGATTAATTATCTTAATGGAAGCAAGCAAGAGAAATATCAAAGGAAGATTTCAAGAGATCATAGCGATTCAGTGATAATACCGTGATGTTCTTAAGTAACTCGGGCGTGATATCTTCACGCATGAATTTTCTTGGATGCCACTTTTTCTCAGACCAATCAACATACGTCACAGTCCAGTTAGCAATGCCAGTAGGATCGAGCATCTGAGAAATTTATCAGACCAAAGTATATACTATGGATTAAAAGATTACTAAAAATGAAAAAAAATTCTATTTAGTTAAAGAGTTCAAATGGATTCTCACGTAGAAGAATGTTGGCAGGTAGTGTTCATCAGCGATGCAGTTCTTGTTGTTCTCTACACCTGGCTGAAGAAAAAAACACGGCCTTCCTATTAACGCGTGGTTATTTCCATATATCTAGAAAGTAACCCCTCCATAACATCGACAGAAAAAAGGTAAGAAACATCTATTTTGAGGGTTAGGTCGTACTCACCCCACAGTAGTCCCGGAATTTAGAGTAGTAAAGACTGTCTGCCATAGTTATTACAGCATGCTGACGCTTCATGGAGAACCACTGCAAGGGATATAACGATAATTGACTAAGCGATGAAAGATTGTTGAAAAAACTCTCTCATGCCAATTTTTGTAGACTAACTTTATCAAAAGGCTTCCAAATAAGTAACAACGCATAGAACCAAATATGCAGAACAAATGTGTTTAATTGATGGTATAATACTAGGCTAATCAATTCATCCACTAGCATGGGAAAATTTAGGCTTCAAAAGAAAATTCCAGTTCAATGCAGATATAGTATAGTGCATACATATGCTGTGTCTATAACTAGTCCACAAAGAGTTTTATTTAAAAGCCTTTTGTCGTATCAACTGGTTCCAAGTAGGAACTTCCAACTTCCAACAATGACACAGAACTGATCCCTTATATTTGAGTCTTTGTATTTTGGTGATCTCACATATATTTTCAGAGTAAGAGAGCACGTATAAAATTGGATCAGTGAAATTTTTTCACCTGTGCACCCTTTCGGAAATCTTCCTTTGGAATTTCTGGCAACATGTGATCCATATGCCTGCCCTTTCCATGTGGACCAGGATCGTCAAAGCTGAAGAGTAAAGGAATATCATACAAGTATAGAGAAGTCTGTAAGAAATCTGGCAACATGTGTAATTATAGTTCTCAAAACTCATCAACTTGAACAAATGCTTTACCAGTCAATATAGCTGATATTGCTGTACATCATATAGTTGTACATGTATTCAAAACTTCTAAGTGGCACACAACTGCAAAACCAGAAACACTCAAGCTGGTTAGGAGAACCTCAGAATAATCAATGAGAAGAGAAATAAACATTTGTGGGAGATTACCTATCAGAGAGTAAAACAAATTGCTGATTCTCAGGATCTCTAAGAGCATTGGTCAACAAACGTCTTTCGGCATCAATCATTGATATTCTACCCCAGACCACCTTCAGAAAGCATAACGTAATTCTTTTACCACAACCATGAAAACTATTACAGAAGCAAGAGAAATTCATGATACATCCACCAACTAAATGTAGTCATTCCAGACCTATAGTTTTTCTTTTCATGACATTAGAGAGAGATGACATGATGATATCTACAACTATAGATATCAGACACAGAAAAAGAGACAGACCTCGTCACTTCGAATTTCACGGTTAACAAAGTAACGACTTGTGTGAACCGGCGTATCCTTTGATGCATGGATATAAACAGAGAATTTCCCCTCATGAGCCTGTGAGAAGGGATAAAAGCAGAAAACCGTCAGTGAGAGAAATAAGTCGAATAAAGAGTCATACAATCGCAGAGATACTAAAAGTATTGCAAATGTTCATAAGGCACATCTAAGTATTCTTCTGCCTGAATGTGCTGCATCCAAGTTGTTAAACGATTTTCCAGAAAAAGTCTACAGTTTTTAAGAATTGATGCAGGGAAAATAAGTTGGGAAGAGATGAAGTCTACCTGGAAAAAGAGGTCCCATAGCTTTTCAAAAGGCAATGTACCCGGAGTTAAGAACATAAATGCAATTTTAGAACTCTTTTGTATAACACGAGGGGAGCTCAAAATTTCCCTAATCACTACACGAGATGCAATCTCGTCATCCGAAAATTCCCTCACCGACGGTGGAAGCCAGTCAGTTAGTCCCTTGCATCCTCTAGATGAAAACATAAAACAAGCCGCTCTGCTGCGATGAGGGAACATGTAAGCACCAATTACAAGCATTGTTATTAGTGAAAACACTGCAATGATCCATATTGACTTCCTTGTAGGAGCACGGTGGCGAGCCCCAGGCAAAGACTTCTTAATTGCCTTCATCTCATAAAAACCTTTATTGCATACTGCAACACCTCAATAACCCACTGCCAAATCTTCAGCTAAAATGAGAAAATTCCACTTGGCAGCTAGAACCAGTCGAAGCCTAAAAGTTACATGCAAAAACCCATATTTGAATATCAGGGAATCTATATAGAGCAGAACATAAGTAAACAATAGAAGAGCCTAAGATACAACTCTTAACAGTGAATACTAAACCAGAATAAGATTTACATTTATTTCTTTCAGAAATTCGATTGTATCTCTAGTTTATCCAAGCTGGCCAATATAAGAAACAACACAATTTCACCACTTTAACATAAAGGTGGAAGAATCAAAATAACCATAGGAAACTTAAATTGACAAATTGAAATAAGTACCAACAATCAAAAGTCTTAGCTATATCCAAACCCAGAAAAGTCAAACAAACCATCGTCACAGTTCCTAATAGCCAATTCACAATACACGCATTGCTTCGTGGCAAACATCTCAGTCAACAATTTCAACGAATGCTTCCAAATCCAAAGATTAAACGCAATCGATGTCAAATTCCGTTTCGTTTTCAAATCGAAATATCCAAATTACGCAATTAGATTTTTCAAATCGGATCCCACAAAATTCAAAATCGAAAAATCAAACAATATTAACAGCATAAACGAAAACTAAAAATCAAGAAGCCGAGAAAATGAAACCTGGAAAATTTCCGATTTCGCGAGCTTGTTTGTTTCCACCCAAAGATCTAGAGAAAATTTTCCAAACTCTCAGCGAACGAAGAAGCTGAGAGCTACGCACTCAAAGAAACTTAGATAAATCTCTTAAGAGTATTAAAACGTTTCCTTCTGAGTAATTTCAATTTCTTCTATAAGTTTGACGATTTCGTTTCTTCTTCTCTTTCTTTTGATCTCTCTCTGTTTCTCTTTCCTGCTCTCTCTATAAAATGAAGGTATAGAAGAAGAAGAAGAAGAAGAAGAAGAAGAAGAAGAAGAAGGAGAAGAAGAAGAAGAAGAAGAAGAATGAAGACGAAGACGAAGACGAAGAAGTCTTGTCTCTTCGGTTCAAAAACAAAAAAGTAAATTTTTGAGGTAGAAAGAATTTATTTATTTATTTTACAATAGCTTAAGAAGTTATTATATCAATAACGTGTAATTTTATAATTGGCTATTTGTTATTGTTTTTGTACTCAATAGTCAATACCCCATAAAATCCACGCGCCATGAAAACGCGTGTATTTGAATACTACAGTTACATGCAATTTTACTTTTTCCCCCGGTTCGGTTCGGTTTGATTTGTTTTTTTTTTTTTTGAATTTTGGAAATTAAAGTGAAATTCTATTTCAATTTGGTTTAGTTCAGTCCGAATCGGATTCAAGTTCGGTTTGGTTTTGATAAAAGGAACCAAAAAAAAAGACAATAATAAAATAAAAAATTTAGTTAATTTTAATTATTATAATATATGTTTTGTATATCTGAATGCAATATATTTATTTGAGTAACAATATTTTTTTAGTGAATTTTAGTTTGCTTTCTTCCATATATTTTTTTTTCATATCGTTTGGGTTAGTATGAAATTTGGTTCGCATTTCGTTGAATTGAGTTTGATTCGGGTTTGATGCTCATCCATGATCCCATGTAAGCCATCATCGATTAGTTAGCTGGTCAATATGGTGTCTCGTCAAAAGAAAACATATGTTAGATTTTTCTACATTCAAGCGTAATAGTTAAACGAATGAATAGAAAAACCAATTTTCTCAATATAATGTCATAAAAAGTTAAAAACATAAAAGACTATTTTTTACAACAATCATGAATCATGAAATGCTAAAATCTATTTTATAATATATATATATATATATATATATATTAATGATGTTTTGGGTTTTCTAGTTATATCTTTGACATACCCATAATATATTGTGAAATCACTTTTCAAAACATAAAAATTTAATGGATATCATGAATTGTAAGAAATTAGCAGAATCATGTTTGAAAAAGGTGGAAACGTAAAAACTCAAAAGTCATACACCAAAAATCCATCAAAACTTGTAACGATTATATTAGTATACATTTTATACATGACTTCTTAATAAGATCTTAAAAATTAAATTAGACTCGTAAAATGCATATAACCAACACTAAATCTAATTTAAAAAAAACTAAAAAAAATTGTATTCGAGGCCTCAGTCTGAAATATTTGTATTCATAGTCTAGACATCAAAATACATCATAAATACATGTTCGTAGAACATGGGTTAAAACTTAAAATAAATCACCAAACTTTTTTTTTCTGTTTTTTTTTTAACTCAGAAAGCATAATCTTAATATTTGACTCATATTCCCAAGCATATGCAGATAAGTTGTAAACTTGTAATATTATAAGATTTTTGTGGGTTGTTTACAGGCTCTAATTATTTTTATCCCATTTTCTCAAACAAGTGGACATTGACCTTTTGATATCTTTAATTTAACATGTGAATTCGTAACATCATTTTTAGTCTAATATTTTCTATAAAGATTAGGTCCAGATTAGCTGAAAACAAATATTTAGTACATATTCAAATTTGAAAGTCTACCTATTGTAGTGCAAAGATTCAACTTTTAAATCATTTTTCATAACATGTGTATTGTAAACTAGATCATCCATAAAGGATAGCTAATATGATCGTCATAGATTTAAATTTGTTTTGTAAACAAATTGATGTTACTATTTTTAATATATATTTTTTGATTATTACTAGTATTTTAAATAAAGTTACTAAGAAGAATATGAGTATGGATCAACTCCATATGCTCTCAAACTCCATTTATTCAATAAGGAAATAATAATAATAATAATAATAATAATAATATTATTATTATTATTATTAATTATTATTATTATTATTATTACTTATTATTATTATTACTTAATTATTATTATTTTGTGACATAACTTAATAATTAACGCAGGAAAGAAGTAAAGGACCTAAAAGTTAAAAGATCGTGCCAACCATTTACTACCCACGACAGTGTCAATTTTTGTTTTACTTGTTCTCGTATAGACAAATAAACTCCCACGAATGTTTAAATGTTTTGAACGAAAATCATGATATTATCCAAAATCATGATTCTAAAGAAGTGGGATCAAAATTTTAATGTTGCGTTACATGTAAACACAATATTTTTACCAAATGTTTTTTGATTTAAAAGAAAAGTCGTTAATTGAAATGTTGTACTTATTGTTAGTCAAGTCAACGATCCACACACAAATATGAAATAATTAGTACATATAGCATTATTTGTCACGTCCTAAAACAAATAATCCCACTATAATTGATTAATTAATTTCTTGCTCTTCGCAAGAACCAAGTACTTTGATCCCACTTCTTTAGTGTGTTGCTCTCATGTTTTCAGATTCTATCGTATATTCGAAGTTTTAAAATTTTGATTTTGCGAAGATTCCAAAATATTACTTTAACAAAAAAAAAAAAGAAGATTCTAAAATATTTCCGAAGTACTCAGCTTTAATTTTTGTATCCAATGATTTATCTGAGATATAGCCTGATAGAAGTGCCAAAACAAAAGATTACTTTATTACATTATAATAAAGTAGTATCATATTTTATAACTAAACAGAGAAAAAATTAGGCTAATAACATAAATAAATAGCTATGTAGTTCATTAATTTATAGTAGCTATCGTATTTTTAAAACATGAGATAATATGCGTTTAAAAAAAATACGTGAGTTTAAAATAGCGCTATCATGTTTCCAGAGCAATAATCTCTGTACTATTTCAGCCTTAAAATATGTACAAAGCCTAATTCAAGTCCATCTAGTTCAACTCCACCTATTACCTAAGCTACATTTGTAGAGATGTTAAACAGGTTGATCCGCCTCTATCTGATCCGTCCATAATGAATAATTATTTGCTTGGATCACAATGGACCGATCCGCTAGAACTTTGAACTGTAATTGTGTATAATACCACCTTGCTATGTCTAGCTGATTAGTTGGAAGACCCACACATTTAATATTATATTTTAAAATAATTTAAAAAGTAGAAATATTTTTAAAATAAAATTTAACAATTTTTAAAAAAGAAAATATGTTTAATATACTATTTTTGTAAACATTATAATTTTATACATTAAAATTCTTTACATTATCACATATTTTATATATTATACTTTACCAACTATGTAAAAATATTTATTTTATATATAATTTATTAAATTTTATTAAAAATTACTAGCCGGCATGCCGATCTATCAAACCGCATACAAAAACCGCTAAATTCGCAGTCCACTATGAATTGACCCATGAGACTTATTTTTTAACGGATCGTATATCCGTCCACAACGGACTGGGTTTGCCCACGAGCTTAAACCTATTTTGACATCTCTTTTCTACTTTTTCTACTTTCTAGGGTGAAATGAATGTTAGTGATTGTGCGAGTGGATACAAATCACATAAAAATCATGTTGATGAACGCAACTCATTAACAAGTTTATACTAGTTTCGGAAATGGTAGTCAAATAAGAATAAAGTTTACATGGCAAAAATAGATCGAGATAAAATTCACATGTGTCGCAATATTTGTTACACACAACCTAAATAACAGTTTGCGTCAACTGAAATTCATTCTCTTCAAACTTAAGAAAACTAATACCGATAAACATTATATGCGAAAGAGATTAGAAAAAGTCATCCGGCTAATACCACATAATTTTCTATATTATATTCAGCTTTATTTTATTAGGGGTGGATAATACTACTGAACCGAATACTTTTATTAAAGGTAACAAAAATTTATCAAATTGAACCAAAACCAAAATTAAAAATTGTTAGAAATGTTTATGTTGCTAAATAGTTGAGACCCTAAGTTTTTCTGTTTGAAAAAAATAAACTAGAGATATGATTTGATTACTTCTAGAAAAGCAGTAAACGCTAATTGGTCCGTGATCGAACGCCAATCACTTAAAAACGTCTAATTAGGACAATAAATGATTTTAGATAGTCTAAGGGTCCAACTGGTTTAAATACATCGGTTGCAGTTATGGATACGAGAGTTTACGAAAGCGGATGATTGCGGTAATAAACGTTATTAAGCAATTTGTACAACTGATTTAATAATTAGAAATGGATGTGTTAGTAAAAAGTTTTTGACTGGTTGACAGCAATTGTGGTTTAACATTTTCAAATATATTTACAATATATAAATTTTTATAAGAAAACAAAATTGTATTCATATAATAAATTTTTAAAAATGAAATTTAAAATAACTAACTAAAATTATTTATTTTAAAAGGTTTGAAACATTTTTTGTATAAAAAATATTTGTATACTTATAAATATATTTGAGTTTAGTTCATACATATATAAAGCATTTAAAATTTTAATATAGTAATATTTGATAAAAGAAAATAAATTTTTGTTTTAAATTTTTTCAATTTTTGTAAAATTTTATTAGTATTATAGATTAAAAATAAAAAATAATTTTTTTTAATCAATTGTAACTGTCCACAGTGACAAACATTAACTGGAAGTACCTTTTGAAATTTGGCAATTATAATCTAGAAATTTATCGCAATTACAAGCGTGATACGTTAAAGGTCTAGAAAAATATAAACAAACATCTTCGATAAAAGTAAAGTTATAGTCATTTTCAGTTCCTCAAACATAGTATGATTACTTAAGGAGAAACCTTGATAACCTAAAAACAATATTGACAAAAAAAACTTACAAAAACAAATAATAAAAGAGCGACCCATACGTCTTCTTTCTCTCCTATAAAATATGCATCAAAGCTTCATAGGGTTTACTAAAATTCCAGAATAGGAGATTCAAAGACTTATCTAATACCGTCAGATTACATACCTGGCTCTTAATCCAACGGTCCAAATCTACTAATACAAAAGTCTCATAGTCTCTAAACCACCAGATTCCTCCCACTCTGATATCGGAAAATAGAGAGAAACAGTGATCAGATATCCGGTTTCCGTCGCCGGCGATAAATTCGTATCACTAAAACGTATTTTCGAGTTCGAGACAGTAAATTCTGCCGAAGCAGAGTGAGATTGAGATTGTGCTCACTTGTTGAGCGGTTTTATAAGCCCTAATTAGACTCGCCGACTCTATCACTGGTTCGTTTACTCGATCTTGATCTTCGCTTGTTTTCTCCATTTATTTCGTCTCTTTTATATTCGTGATCATTGAATCAATGATTTGCCTGAGTGATTGCCTTTGTTTTGATCACGAGTTTGGGTTTTTAAACCTTTCTCTGCAGAAACTGGTGTAATGGGTTCACGAGAAAATTTGTTATATGATCTTAATGAACATACTACAGAAGCTGATGAAAATGTTACTGTATCTAATACTTGTGGAGCCTGTGACAGAGAAGAAGGAGAAATTTTGATGGAGCCTGATGCTTGTGCTAAGGAAAATACACAAGAACAAGGTTCGAGTGTGAAGCCTAGAGAAGTTAAAGGAATTGAAGCAAGTCATGCAATTAATTGTTCTAATAATACCACAGTGAAGAGAAAGATGGATCAACATAAAGAGGTACTGTTGGGAAAGAAACGCAATAGGCAGACTATGTTTCTTAATCTTGATGATGTTAAGCAAGCAACTCCTATTAAGACATCAACACCTAGGAGACAGAACTTTGCACAGCCTGTTGTTACACGCTCCCGTGTAGTTAATCCACCTGCTGAGCATGGAGGAGAAATCCAGAGCCATGGTTTATGTAGAGATCAAAAATCAATTGATGTGCCTTCTAATGGTGGTACACATCCAGAATCTACTGAGCAGCAGTCAGAAAGTAGTGGTGAATCGTATTCGGGTTTACTTGGTAAACCTATGAGGTTTAACGGGGATGAAGTACCTTCTGCTGAAAGGGTGGGGACATCTGTGTCAAGGCAGGCTTCTTGGAAGCAGCCGACAAATTTACGGCAGCCTAAGAGCAATCATTCAGCTGGTAGAAAAGTCTCTAGCAGTCGAAGTTCTTTCAAGAAGCCAGCCAAAACTAGTACTCAATATCAGGATACATCAGTGGAACGTCTTATAAGAGAGGTGACCAACGAAAAGTTCTGGCATCATCCTGGTATGTTAAATGTTACATTTCTACCTATGGAACATGTCCTTGAATGCCTTCTTTCCCATGAAATAATTGAATCTTGATTTACGGTATAAACTTTAATGCGAGTAAAATTTACTGCTTCTAAAGCCAATTCCTTACGACTCTGAAAAATATACTGCTTCTAAAGTCATGACTTTTGAGAATCATAATAGTGAAAAGGTTTGGAAGCTGGTAAGAATTCTAGTAAATTTTGTGATGGACTTGTTCTTGTTTTATTTCTTACTTCTCTCTAGTGAGAAAGATCTCTGAAAGATTTTGATAGAAATTTAATTATTTTGTGGCAGATGCGGCCCTATCTATATCCTCCATTTCTAGTGTTGCTTTCCTATAAAGCACTGAACATAAAGTCTAGCTCTGCAGCTAGATCTGGTTCCTGGTTGATGGAAATTATTTATCAGTTGGTACTTGGGTTGTGATACGAATTATTCTATTAAGATATTTACCTTTTTATTTAGGATTTCTATTTTCTTATTTCCTTTTCCCATAGGGTTTACTTTTTACGTTTTATTATATATAGAGATGAAGTCTTGGTTGTGAGACTCATCCAAGCATTAGAAAGCTTTGGAGGATTCGATCGGGTTAGGCCGAGGGAAAGGGAACATTGTTACGTTATTGTTCTGTTTCAGTTTTAATAAAGAGAGTTTTGGGTTTACTTCTTGTTCTGGATTCTATCTCTAACAGGTTGAAACTTTATTCTCCTCATCTGAGAAGATACTGTATATCTAAAAGCTGAATAGTGTCTCAATGAAAAGTGAATACTGAATATCAGTTTGCACTTTGATTCATAAGTTTTCCATCTTCTTTACACTTTATAGTGGAGATGGTCTCATTGAAAAGGGACTATTGAACTGTTATGAGCCAAAACCTTAGACTTAGATCTCGTAACTGGAGCTGTTGCTAAAGCTTGAAAGTAGAAGAGATTAAAGCAAAACTTCCTCTTAACCCAAGTCTCTCATAGAGAATTAGGTTAATTGTTGGAAGTTGAGTTCTCATTAGCATAAAGACCTATATTTATATAGGCCAAGATTACAACTTAAAGCAAAACCTAAACGTAAAAAGGAAACACCCAATCCTAATGTTAAAAGGAAAACTAACAAAACCCAATATTTCTTAGAAAACCATTAAACCAAATAAAACCAAAACACTTAAACTCTTATCACGTATCATGAATATTAGTTCGCTTTTTGATTCATATGTTTTCTGTCTTTCTTTTTACTTGAAGATATTTGGCATGCATGGAAGATGATGAATGATTTCTCCCCAAACATATTTTTTTTTCTTCCTTGCTCATTGTGTATTCTTTCGCCCATTTAGTTTGATTTACATGATGCATAATTTTTCTTGTCTATCAGAGGATGCTGAACTCCGATGTGTACCTGAGAGGTTTGAATCTATGGAGGAATATGTCAGAGTTTTCGAACCCTTACTTTTTGAGGAATGTCGGGCACAACTTTACAGTACATGGGAAGAACTGGCTGAGGCAAATGCACATGTGAAAGTTCGAATTAAATCCATCGAAAGAAGAGAGAGAGGTAACTGACCCTAGATCTTGTTCACATGTGTAAGCATGCATAATGAGACACTTTTTCAGTATTTAATAGTTCATGGGACTTTGTTTCTTCTCCTTATTTCAGAAACTTTTCATGTAAGCTCACAATTTATCTAGGAAAATGATTTTGCCCTTGATTCACTATCTTATGACATAGGCAGTTTAGCAGGTCTCTTGATTAGGTCCTCATTTTACTTGTTCAGTATGTTCTCTAGTAGGTTTGAGTTGTGGAGACTGGTCTCTTATACCTCTCTGGATTGACAACCTGATTATATACCCTTTTATGTCTGGCCATCTGGAAAACACTGCCAAGGTTCTGTTAATTTACTTGACTACTAGCCTTTGTTTATGTCTTTAGGATGGTATGATGTAATACTTGTTTCTTTAAACGGCTGTAAATGGGCTTTCAAGGAGGGAGATGTTGCAGTTCTTTCAAATCCAATGCCTGAATCAGGTGTGCTTGGAAATCGTTGATGTCTGATTGTTTCTATATTGCTAGCTTCTTTGAATTTTGTATAATTTTAACATTATTTATGCTAAGATAAAGAGCATGAGGATGCTGGACGTGTAGCTGGTACAGTTAGGAGACATATACCAGTTGATATCCGTGATCCTCTTGGAGCTACTCTTCATTTCTATGTTGGCGATTCTGGTGGCCCTGGCAGGTAGGCTCATCTGTATGTTCATTCTCTATTTATCGATAGTCTCTGAGTTTCTATTCATTCTTCTATTTTTCATGAACTATCTGAATGTGGAATCAAATATTTACTGTCTCTCATCGCTTCATGTATTTGCATGAAAACTTTATTTTTACAGCAAGATTGATGATAATCATATTTTACGGAAGCTTAAACCTAAGGATATCTGGCATCTAACAGTGCTTGGTTCACTTGCAACCACACAGAGGGAATATGTTGCATTGCATGCATTTTCTCAACTTAACCCACAGGTTGGTTTTTGTTTATTCTCAAACAGAACTCGTACAGATGTTTTAAAATATGCTGACGTTGGTGAGACTTTTAATATTTGTTAGATGCAAAAAGCCATTCTCAATCCCAGTCCGGAGCAGTTTCCTAGTTACGAGGAGCAAACACCTGCAATGCCTGATTGTTTCACTACTAGCTTTGTTGACCATTTACATAGGAGCTTTAATGCTCCACAGCTGGCTGCGATCCACTGGGCTGCCATGCATACTGCAGCTGGTACTAGTAGTGGGGTGAAGAAACAAGAACCATGGCCATTCACTCTTGTTCAGGGCCCTCCAGGAACAGGCAAGACACACACAGTTTGGGGAATGCTGAATGTTATCCATTTGGTTCAGTATCAACAATATTACACTTCGTTGTTGAAGAAATTAGCACCTGAGAGCTATATACAAGCTAATGTGTGCAGTTCAGATAATATTTTGTCAGGATCTATTGATGAAGTCCTACAAAACATGAACCAGAATCTGTTTCGCACCCTGCCCAAACTCTGTGCTAAACCAAGGATGCTCGTTTGTGCTCCTTCGAATGCTGCAACTGATGAACTTCTTTCGCGCGTCCTAGATCGTGGTTTCATTGATGGGGAGATGAAGGTATATCGCCCTGATGTTGCTCGAGTCGGTGTTGATTCTCAAACGCCAGCTGCTCAAGCAGTTTCTGTGGAGCGAAGAAGTGATCAGCTATTAGCTATATCTCGCGACGAGGTTCTACGACACATGCATAACCTCAAACTACAAGAAAAGCAGATTTCTCAAGATATAGCTGGACTCAAAAGGGAACTTACTGCTGCAGCCTTTGCTACACGTTCTCAGGGATCTGTTGGAGTTGACCCTGAAGTCCTTATTTCAAGAGACCAGAAAAGAGATGCATTATTACAGCACCTTTCTGCTGTGGTTGAAGCCAGAGATAAAGTCCTTGTTGAAATGTCTCGCCTTCTTATTGTGGAGGGAAAGTTTCGTGCTGGTAAAAATTTTAATCTTGAAGAAGCTCGAGCGAATCTTGAGGCAAGTTTTGCAAACGAGGCTGAAATTGTGTTTACCACCGTATCAAGCAGTGGCCGGAAATTGTTTTCTCGTCTTACCCATGGCTTTGATATGGTTGTCATTGACGAGGCTGCCCAAGCTAGTGAGGTTGGAGTTCTTCCTCCTCTTGCTCTTGGTGCTGCGCGATGTGTACTTGTTGGTGATCCTCAGCAGCTTCCTGCGACAGTGATTAGCAAGGCTGCTGGAACTCTTTTATATAGTAGAAGTCTCTTTGAGAGGTTTCAGCTAGCAGGTTGTCCGACTTTGTTGTTAACTGTTCAATACAGAATGCATCCTCAAATTCGAGATTTTCCTTCAAGGTACTTCTACCAAGGACGCCTCAAAGACAGTGAAAGTATATCCAATGCTCCTGATGAGATTTACTATAACGATCCTGTTCTTAGACCTTACCTTTTCTTCAATATCAGCCATGGTCGGGAGTCTCATAGAGGTGGATCTGTATCTTATGAGAATGTTGATGAAGCTCGATTCTGTGTCGGGATGTATATGCATCTTCAGAAAACTCTGAAGGCGTTAAGTGCGGATAAAGTTTCTGTGGGGGTAATAACCCCATACAAACTGCAGCTGAAATGCCTGAAGCACGAGTTTGCCAATGCTTTGGGCCAAGATGAACTGAAAGAGATTTATATTAATACAGTAGATGCGTTTCAGGGTCAAGAACGTGATGTCATAATCATGTCATGTGTGCGTGCTTCAGGTCACGGGGTTGGCTTTGTTTCAGATATCCGACGGATGAACGTTGCTCTTACCCGTGCGAGAAGAGCTCTGTGGGTATGTTTTTTCTCTCTCTCTCTCTCTGCACACAAATGTTGTTTGATAAATCTGTTTTGTTTTTCTTTAAAGCTCATAAGACTCGTTTTTCTTGAATAGGTGATGGGAAATGCATCTGCTCTGATGAAGTCTGAGGACTGGGCAGCCTTGATCACTGATGCTAGAGCGAGGAACTGTTTTATGGAAATGGACTCTCTTCCCCAGGATTTCCCAGTTCCTAACATACCTAGTTATAATCCTAAGGCGCCTAATGCAATATGTTTCAGATCAGATGGGCCAAGAATCAGATGTTTTGATATGAAAAACGAATCCAGGTCAGGGACAACACCACCAGAAGACAATGAGAAGGTGAACACATCACCGGATGATTTTAATATGTCTGGGGATAGACATAGGGATACCTTGCAGCACGGAAATCAGAGGAAGCAAAATTTTGGACGGGATTTAGCAAGATGTTAGCAGAATTACAAAAGACTGTAGGTAGGAGTTTGGTTCATATGGTAGCTTCTTTCTTCCAGTTTTTTTGTCGTGAAGGAGAAGAAGAAGAAGAAGAAGATGATCAACAATGCAGTGGAAAAAAGAATTCAAAGTTAGTGTGCATAGATAGAAATAGATGAAGGATTTGTTAGTCTTCATGATTCAATGTACCACACAGGGCACTGTGTTAGCATCTTGTATTTTAATCCCACCATCTTTTAGTATCTCCATCTCCTTTATTATAAAACTCAGCTCCTTCGTTTTGTTTTCTATGTTATCATCGATCAATGAAGAATCATATTTTTGGTAACACTCACTTTGATCTGAAATCTGTTTTAACTTCTTGTTCTGTTTGCTTTTAAGACTATAATTTGTATCTTCAAGAAGAGAGTAAAATAGATTAATGCATCAAGAGTTTTGGATTTGACAATACCTAAAAACTCCCAAGGAACACTGGCATAATGAAGAAGATACACAGTTGCTTAATCTTATACTAGAGCCTTTGCTAGAACAAATATATATATATATATATATATATATGGTTTTTATGCAAAATAGATGGATGCATCAGGAGTTTATGATCTTCAATCACAATCTTCGTCAAGCCCTCACATGGTGAATCCTAAAACCTTAATCATGTGATCCATATTAGACTTCCTCTCACATCCATTCTCATACTATCTCTACAATTCCAAAACATGTAACATGAATCCTAAAACATTAACTGATGATCAAACAAGTATCAAAACACACTGGATTTCAACTTCTAAGGCCTAGAAATCCAATTCCAACAGCTTGTTTGGTTTAACAATGCTTGAACACCGAAACCAGTAGTTACAAGTACAACAACTATTGCTCTTCAGTTAATGAGACAAACAAAGAAGAGGGTAAAAGAGAAAGAACCTATAGTCTCATATTGTCAAACAAAATAAGCAAACCAAAAATACAAGACCAAGTACGAATAAACCACTTTCACAAATCATCCAAGCAAGGAATAAACATCCATAAACCAGAAAGACAAAGAAAAAAGGTGAGAGATTAAGATTGAGTCAGAACCAAAAGATTATAAATTAATCACATTTGTGTTTCTCATTACTGCATAAACAAAATAGCCTTGATTCATGAATCTACCACCTGTGGTTCTGGAATAGAACAAAATAGTTAGATTAAGGAACCAAAAGATTATAAACTATTATTAATAGAACAAAATATTTTATTATTATTATATCATACCAAAAGCACCAACAGAAACTTCGCAACTAAATCCGAACTTTAAAAATAGAAACCCAATAAGCATGAAACTCGAATTAAGTTCTTTAGAGAAGGGAGACTCGGAGAATTACGTAACTAGATCAAAGAAAAGAGATCAAACAAGAGAAATTGAACCCGAACCAAAATAAATCGAAAGAGACAAAAAGAAAAGAAAAGAAAGTTGGGGAAAACTTCCAGAGAAAGAGCTACCATAACTCGCCAGAGATGAAAAGCGAGATATCTAGATGATAGCCAGCCGAAAATGCTTAGAGAGCCATCCACGCCGAAAGATAAGCCAGCCAACGCCGCCAATAAGAGCCGGACGTTACCAGACAGAAGCTAGCCATCTCCTATGGAAGGAGAGGATGCCGGACAATATTCTCTCTTGACGGCTAGGATATAAACATCATATTTATCATTTGATTAAAGTCATCAGGTTAATGAATTTATAGTTTGATTCTAAAATTGGTCTTTACTATTGAAATGAAATATAGTTTACCAATGTAATAGCTTTAATTTGACTAAGTATAAAAAATATAATTTATGTAAATATTTATACTTTATATATATTGAAGTTAGTTATATTTTATTTAATAGATCATGTCGTAAATTGGTTTCTACTTCACCAGCTACTTGGAAAACATAAGGATAGACTTTATTAATGGTAAACACTCACTTTGATCTAAAATCTGTTTCAACTGCTTGCTCTGTTTGCTTTTAATACTCTAAGATCAAAGTGCAAACTTGTTTGGCTGCAACATTATATGTATCTTCAACAAGAGAATAAAATAGAAATACTAATATTGGATTTGCTTAATCTTATACTACTACTACCTTTGCTAGAACAACTGTGACGATTGATGCATCAAGAGTTTAAGCTTTTCATTTGCGATCTCAGTCAAGCACTCACATGGTGGTGGTGGTGGTGGTGGTGATGATGGTGGCGGTGGCTACAATACTCCTTTGCATAACTCCTGCAACAACTTTTACCACTGTGACGCTTCTCTCTTTCCCTACATTTAGATCCACAAGCCTCTGGAGTCTTCACTTTGCAACAGGTCTCTACCTTGATGGCTCCCTCTGAGGTCTCACAGTGCTGCTCATCCTTCTTCACTTTGCAACAGGTCTCTACCTTGATGACTTTCTCTTCACAGTGCTCAACCTTCTTCACTTGCAAGTCAGATAACACCAGATCAGTAGGACTTTGGATAGGGACTCCTTCGTTGCTGCAACAGCTTGACCCTTGCTTCAATCCAGTTCCACAACCAAGCGATTTGCAATCACCACCACCTTCAGTTTCCAAGCCTGAAACCACCAAGGTAACATGCTTCTCATTGCAGATTTGTGTCACATCTTCCTTCTCCTTACAACATCCCATGGAGCAATCCGAACTATCCGACTCTTCATCTGAAGCCAAAGTGATTTCCCCAGTTTGTTTTTCATCATTGCAGCAACCAGACTTGCAGTGTTCTTCATTCTTTATCTCCATATCAGATTGCTCTCCCATTTCTCCTTGTGTGTTTCCACAACAAACCAACTTAGGATCACAACATACAATAGCTTCCATTTTCAAACCTGTCTTCTCATGACAGCTTTGTTTCACTGTCCCCTTGTTCTCGCAACATCCTGAGTTGCAATCCACAATTGTAACTTCAGTTTGAATTTCACCGTCACAGCAACTAGACTTGCAGCTTCCTTCTTCTTCTTCAATCAACACTCCCTTCTCATTAGAAAGCAACAAACCTGTTTCCTTAACAATCTCTTTATTATCACAACAGCTTGATTTGCTGGTTTCACCATCCTTTCTCTGCAACTCTATTTCCAAACCAGTCTGCATCAGAACAATTTCCTCAGTGTGCTTCTTCTCCTCACAATGACCAGACCTGCAGTCTCCAGAACTCTCCTTTGGCTGTTTGGGTTTCTCATAACAGCTCTTTGCCACTACTTCATTCACTTTCTCATTTTTGTTAGCACAACAACTTGAACTACCTTTCATCTTCAGGTCATTGTTAACATGAGTAGACTTCTTGCATGAGCTCAATGAAGCCATATCTCCTTCGGGTTTCTTATTACTCTCACCGCAACAGCTATCTCTAACAAGCTTGACATTTCCTTGCTTCTTATCGCCACAACAACCAGGGTGAGAATGATCAGAACTGGTTTTACTACTTGGTCTCATCACCACCTTCTCTTGATTCTTATTATCGCCACAACAGCCTGAGTTGCATTGACTATTCCCACTCTTTGTTAACAAGCCTGCTTCTAAGTCAAGAACATCGTCATCATCGCCTTCAACTTTCCTACCATTCAACACAGATGTAGAAGCCCTGTAACACTTTTTGATCCCGGTTTTTTTCTTCTCTCTTAGCAATAACATACTGTTGAGAATCACAAGGAGACAAGTCCCTACATCAACAAGTACCGCTGCCCAAATCAACGGATGACCAGCAAACGCCAAAGCCAATATTCCAGCTTTTAAAATGATGGAAAGAAACACGTTTTCAACGACTTTTCGTTGAGCTCTTCTCGCTAGCTTTATCGCTTGTGGTATCCTTCTGATATCGTTTGACATAAGAATAATACCGCCAGTCTGCGTTGCAAGCGCAGAGCCAGAAATCCCCATAGAGATACCAATATCAGCTGTAGCTAAAGCTGGTGCATCATTCACACCGTCTCCTACCATTGCGGTTGGTCCTTCTTTCTTAAACTCTTGTATGATTCTGGATTTATCTTCTGGAAGAAGTTCTCCATGTACAACATCCAAAACGTTCCCTAGCTGTTTCATAAAACATTTCAAGGTTTTAAGTAACCTCTTGGATTAAAAGAGTAATGAAACTTTTGATTTTTTAGTCTCACTTGTTCTTGAGCATGCATTGCCGCGTCTTGATTATCTCCCGTTAACATTGCGGTTTTGATTCCCAGAGATTTCAGTTCAGTCATTGCTTGAGATACACCTGATCTACAAGCATCTGAAAGATTGAAAACTCCAGCTAGTCTTTCACCTACATAGACATATCCAACAGTCTTTCCTCCTTTGGTATCAACTTCAATCTCTGGAACTGTCAAGAAGGAGCAGTGAAGTGATCAGACTAAAGATATACAAAGCTTCAAAACATAGCCAAACTTTGAAGCTTTTCATAATAAGTACCTGTTGAACAACCAGCTCGAGAAGCGATCCTTTTGTTCCCGATATAGATATCGTTCCCATCAATCTTCCCGTAGATTCCTTCACCTGGAAAATTCTGGTAATCCTCAACCTCTTCAGGCCTAGGCTCAAGAGAAACGGATTTCGCATAGTCGACGATTGTTGCAGCCATTGGATGACTCGATTTGCTTTCAACACTTGATACCCTGAAACATTGTATAACAAGAAATTCTTAGTCATAAGTTATCTCACCAGAAGTGGTATTTGGAACAGAACACAAGATTTTTTTAACCAGTAAAGCAAGCTGCGTAGGCTTATATCTCTAGAGAGTGACTTGAAATCTATGACAATGAACTCTCCTCTTGTAATAGTCCCGGTTTTGTCGAAAGCAGCGATCTTGATCTTTGAAAGAGTGTCAAGATAATCAGCACTTTTGATCAGAAGCCCTGAAGTCGCTGCTTTAGTAAGTGCACAGAAAGTAGCAACTGGTGTAGAGAGGATAAGCCCACAGGGACAAGCACTGACTAACACAACTAATGCCAAGTGGAACCAATGGTTACGGTTGTGAACCTCCAATATAACCGGGATAATCGCAAAGCAAGCTGATACTACAATGATTCCTGAAACAAACAAGAAACAGAGAAATCTCAAATTTACGCGATTCAAGAACATCAAGAAAACAAGTTCCTGGTTATGTTTTTGCTAACCTGGAGTATAGTACTGAGAACATTTGTCTATTAGTCTTTGAGATTTAGTTTTACTGCTCTGAGCTTCTTCTACTAGCTTAGCCATCTTCGCAACAACACAATCACTAGCTAAAGCTGTTGTTTTCACAGTTATATAACCTGCAAAAACACATAAGAGAATGATCAAAAGAGTGAAAGATTCGAAGAAAATGTCCAAGCTTGAAGCTGATTTAAGAGGATTACTGACCATTTAGATTAATTGTTCCAGCCCAAACCGTAGAATCTCTCTGCTTAGGAACGGGAAATGCTTCGCCCGTTAAGGTTTTCTCGTCTACTTCGCAATTTCCGTCCACCACAATACCATCAATTGGTATGGTTTCGCCAGCTTTAACTGCTACAATTGTGTTAACCTTAACCTCATCTACTTCAACTTCTTCACCAGTCTCTGCTATTATTGCCTTTTGTGGAGCTAAGTTCATCAAAGACTGCATTACCGAGCTTGCCTGAGATGTTCACTTGCCATTGTCATTACCTCAGCTTTATAATGTTAACTTCAGATCATCCGTAAAAAAACCTGAAAATTTCAAACTGTTTGATTAACCTTATAGAGGATGAATATTAGTCAACAAACCTTGTAGCTAGCTCTTGACTCGAGCCAATCGGCTATGGTGAATAAGAACACAACTGCTGCAGCCTCCATGTAATCTTGCATTGCAAGTGTTGCAATCACTGTTTGAATTCATTAGTAAAACACTTTCAAATTTGGATTGACAAACTTGATTAATATGATAACTCGCTAAAAGTCAATTTTCTTTTTGTTCATTTTGAGCTGTAGAAGCTAAGCCAATCAAAAACCACATAACCTAATTTCTTCTATGTCACGTAATAGCAACTATTCTTTTTAAATATATTAAATTATTCAAAATTGATGGATACCGAACAGGAAGACAATCAAACGAAGCTTTTACATTGTAAGAAAATAAACCAAAAGTATATTAATGTCCCCAAAGAAACCAGACAACTCTAAAAGATGGATCATGAAAAGGAAATGAACATTTCTTTTTTTTTTTTTTTTTTGAAACTTGGAAATGAACATTTCTCTAGTTGCCTCCATTGTTTTAAATACAATTTCGGTATATACGTTGTGTACATAAAATATTTTTCTTTTAAACTACATTTATAAATAAATAAATAAATATATATATATATTTAGTTACTCCATAATGTTTGTGTTTAGACTTTAAAAAAATATTTTTTGAAAAACTAAATACGTTCTATATTTCAAAAATGTAATTTTTTTCTTTTCATATAAACTTACGCACACATGTTAAGAGTTGAATGTATCGTTTAGAGGAAATATACATAAATGTAAACAAAACAATGAAAAAAAAACACGCAACTAAAGAGTGGTGAGGATTCTTCATGTAGGTTTAGGAAATGAGGACTAAAGATATAGTTATCCTAAATATGTTTACTGTAAATGTATTAAGTAACAAAAATAATGATTTAGAAAATTTACTTTGAAAATATCCCTGTTCCTACAAGAAAATCATATTTCGAATCCTACTACTGTATAGTTGAACGAAAATGTATATTTTTGTAAAGAGAAAAGAGAAAGGCGTATCTTTTTCTCCAAAATTTCTGAGGACACCTTTTGTTTTTGCATTATCATCCACAACAACTTTCCGAGTTTATCACATGTTCACTTTTCCTATATTTAAAGAGCATTTTGAATATTTCTATAACTATAACTCAAATTTACTTTACATACAGCAAAAATAAAGAATCCTATTTTTTCTGTAACCTATAGCTCAAATTCACGTTTTATTTGTTCTGTAATGTATAACTCAAATTTACTTTATACTAGAATACAAAAACATCCAATTGCTAGACGTTAATGTTTTCTAATATAGTGAAATTGGTCATAAAGTAATATACAGTATCTTTTAATACATTTCCTATATGAATTAACTTCTTAAAAAAATCAAAAATAAAGGAAAACTTTTCTAAAAGGTTTCGTGGAGTGTTAGGTTTGCAAGAAAGCAGTATATAACTATATAATACTAATCTTTATATATTAAAGTATCATAAATGGTCCAGAATGCAGAGCAAAAGTCTCCCGAGTTTTAAGAAAAATATATTGATTAATAGTTTTGCTTTGACCACAATTTACTAAGTTTTATGTTAGCCAATACTATATAGTAAACAGACATTGATAACGGATAGTCATTAAACTAACAAATTATTAAATATGACACATCAATCTTAAGTCATTCGGTAAATATAAATATAGAGATATGTTAGGTAAGAAACTAATATTATAAAAACTAAAAAAAAAATAAGTAAAAAGGTTGTATTACCGGTTATAATAATGAGAATGTTGATGTCGACCCTAAGCCTTCTAACAGAAGCAAAGGCTTTTGCAAGAATTGGATAAATTCCGGCGGCTACAGCTGCGACGGCGAGCCAGCGAAGAGGTGAATAGACAAATTTTAAGACGGAGAGGAGGAGAAGTATGCCGGAAACCACCGCAAAAGGGTTTGGCCATTTGTTCTTGAAATTGGCTTCTCCGGTTACTTTAACGTTTGCTTCTAACCTTGCTTGGTTCAAAGCCTTAGCTGCACCACAATTTTTTTTCTCTTAGAATTAAATAACCAATATGTAATAAATTTTATTTTAAGAATAATACTTTTAGTGAAAATAAACAAATAATTTAAATGTTTAGTATCGAATATTTTTTGTATCGAATATGTTTTCTGTCAAATAAAACATAAAATAGAGTTACGTACGCAACGAGTATGATCCACTAACCACTACCAATAAAATAATTTTAAATCTGATCAAAAGATTTGGTTAATATCTCGACAGAATTTTTATGACAACTTTTTTTCTATATATGTTTTCGGAAATTTATATCTATATCAATGATGTCAATTATTTAACAAAAAAAAAACAAAAAAAAACTATGATGTCAATTAGCTAGTGTTTGTTTACACACGTGACATGCGGTATGAATGAGTGATTTTTTTTCCTTTTAGACGGCATAATGAGTGAATTATAATGTGCAAAGATTATATTATAATTAGGAAAAATTATACACAAAAGAATGAGTAAAAGCTACAGGTTTTCAATTTGTTAGTTTTCTATATATCCGTTAGGAAATAGTCTATACACGAACGATCAAGATACGAGCCGAGTCAATTTCTTTTGTTAGCTAACTGAACGTATTTCATGGAATTAATTAAAATATTTAGTAATAACAACTGCACGTATTTCATGGAATTAATTAAAATATTTAGTAACGGTTTATTTATTTTTGTTGTTGTTGTGAAATAAAAACTATTTTTTCGATAAAGATAAAAAATATTTTTAATATATAGCTTTATCTTCAACCTAGGCTCCTCCTAGGTTAAAAACACTAGCATATTACCCACTTAAACGGAACATAAATATCGAAATAAAGCAATTGAAAATCATTTTGGTAAAAAAAAAATCTTAACTAATTTTTTTAAGAAGAAATATTGTGGAAAGGCAAATTAAATGACTTGGTGGATCACATTTTAGCAATTATTACTGACCAAAAGTATCGTTTGCGTATCAAAATCAAACCACTACGCGAAAACCATTAAGTTAAAAACATAAAAACGAAATGGAAATGAACTAATATTTTCCGTGTAAAATTAAAGTGATTATATTACGAACTTTTAATTATTATTGTGTAAAACATAATAGTAGAAGAGAGTTTAAAGAGAGTGTTTTAATGCTTTACCAATTTGGGAAGGTGAGATGATGAGACTATCGTGGACAACGATCACGGTTCTGGACGGAACGATGACGGAATATTCCCTAACGCCGTCGAGTGACTTGAGAATATTCTCGATGAGAGGAACCTCCGATGTACAGCAAATTCCCAAAACATCGAAGTAACTCTTTTGAAACTTCTTCTTCTTCTTCTCTTCTTCTTTGATTTGTGACGTCATTTCTGTCTAGTTGTTTATGATTTATGATCTAAGAATCTGTAAAACGAAATAGAAGACCAAATCAAACCCACCAAAAAAAACAAAAAATCAAATTGCAAAATAGATTATTATGGGTTTATGGCTCACTTTTCGACCCTTTTTTATGAAAACAAAAAAAAAAGAAGAAGAAAGCAGAAAAACTTTTTTAAGGAGATGCAAAGAACGTGTTCTGTTTTCTCATATATTAGAAAAATAAAATAAAAGTCTGAGATTAGGAAAAATAATTTTCACTCTCTCTCTCATTGTTTTATTCAGGTTAAGAAATTTTTTCAATCACAACGAGGAAGATATATAAATCAGATTTTTGCTTATCTTTTTTATTTCTAAATGCAAATATATACGCAAAAAAAAGTGATTTTGAATGGATTAATTTGGCGTACAAAAAGCAAAAAGACTTTTGATGGGAAACAAGAAGGAGAGGAAGAGCGTTTTGTTTTAGATTCCTTGT
>CM051372.1:19813729-20075128 GCA_028015245.1 Cardamine occulta | reverse complement strand
CATGAAATCTAAGTGAATTAAGAGAAAATAACGTAGAGGAGAGAAGAGGCCAGACCGGTTTGGTTTGGTTCGATCCGATTACGTATTAACACAGAAAGGCCAAGAAACCAGAGTGAGAGAAGTGCTATTAGAACTTAGAGACGAAGATTTGAGGAGAATAGGACTAGAAATTGCAGTTGCTTATATAGGCAGATAAGTAAGAATCTTATATGGAAGATGATTGGTTATTTTTCTTTAACATTTTTGTGTATATAAATATTTATAATTTGTTGACCAATATATATATATATATATATAATGAATTCTATAATTTGTTTTCTTTGGGGTAATTTAAAAAATCCAAACCTTTTCGTTTCTCAAAAGTACCACACAAAAAATAACACAAATGTGAAGTGTATGAATGGCTCTAATTAACAGTTTTAAGAAGGGGGTATTAAATGATTTAAGATTTTTTTTTGTTAAAGTTAAATGATTTACGATTCATTATTCATTACTAAATTTAAAAAAAAAACAAAAAAAACTTTCTTAAATGGTGGTTTTGGAAGTTTTTCAAAAATTGTGGTATGTGGAACTAAAAATTTGTTTTTGTTTTTTGTATTTTCATTTTTTTTACCATGTACAGTTTTCGTAGGCTATTTTTCTTAGTTATTTGTTTTCAGTTCCTATACTCCTTCCTAATTTTCAGGCCAATTCCTATGTTTAAGATTCAGTTCCTATATATTATGATAACGATTTATTCTCAAGTCCAACGCCTTACAAAAAAAAAAAAAATTGATTATTCATTTTACAACTTCTTAGAACTTGAATCGACAATATTCTATATATATTTGAGATTTGAAGCTAACTAAGTCACAACTCATAAGTATAAACATTCTTAATCACAAAATAATTTGTTGTGCACAGTAAGTACTCCCTCCGTTCCTTAAAGATGAATGTTTTAGAAAAAAAAATTATTTCACAAAGTTGGATGTTTTGTATTTTCAATGCAAAAGTTATGTATAATTTCTTGTTTTACCCCTAATAATTAGAGTTAAAGTAAATAAAATAATTAAAATTTAATGAAAAGATAGGGGTATTATAAGTTATGTAAAAAGTTTCTTAATATGTGTGCAAAACCTTAAAAATTCATCTTTAAGGAACGGAGGGAGTATAACTTTGTCTTGGAAAAATCGAAATTAATTTGTCTCGAAACCGTATCATCAACGGAGATGATCGATTAGAGTTTGATCAAAATAACTACATATTCAAAAGTTTTGTTGGGGCGTTTATGTTATAATATGGTAACAGATGAATGAGAAATTAAAATTTTGGTGATGGTTTTTGTTTATTAGTTTTCTCTCTTAACATCAATTTTGGACTAAAATGTCTATATCGCAATGTTAACATTTGGGGGATGTCAGCTCTAATATTAACTGTTAATTATTTTTTAATATGATAAAAATATTATATTATCTAACATATATAGATTAACATATAAGTTATTATTTAACGTGATATAAAATATGTTATGAATATAATAATGTATTTACAATGAATATAAGGTGGTTTGTCGGATGTCCCTCATGCGTTGGTGGTTCTGTTAGGGGACGGCGGTACTCAGGCGCCGAGTTCTTTCCCCGCGTTTTCTCTTCCTAAGAAGTCTTATTCCCCTTCTTCTGCCGTGTTTGCTTCTGCGGAGCAAGTCTCGTTCCTCTTCTCTCCTTGTTTCTGCTCTTCATTGTTCTCTCTGTCGGCTGTTTAGAGATGCAGCCGAGATTTTCTGTTCGGTGGCATGTTTTAGGAGGTTTTCTGTTATGTTCGCCTTCTTCCCGGTTAGATCTTGTCAGAGGTTTTCTGTTCTGTCAAGGCCTTCTCATCGGTTTTCTGTGTCGTCAAGGCATCGGTCATGGCGGCGGTCTTCTGAGCCTCTTACACTCTTGGTGCTGCAGCCAAACCCTAACGCGGCGGCGGCGGATCTCTGCCTCCCGTTTAGTTTTAGATTTAGTTTTGTGTTGGGTTGTTGTTGGGATGGTTTCTTTTGGGTTTGGATTGAGTGTTTAACCAGACTTGTTAGGAATTTGTTGGTTAGGCCCAATGCTATAAAAAACAAAAAACACACAAAAAAAAAATTTAATGCAACAAATATTTGAAAAAACAAAAAAATTGAAAGTAGGGGGAGAATAAAACTAGTCCGGTACGTCACGACTCACGAGTTTAGACACACTAGCTATTTATATAGAATATCTAAGAATTGGAATTATTTTGTATTATTGTATTATTATAATAATTCTTAGTAGCAAGTTTTTTTCTTTCAAATTGAACCAAAAAGTTGATGAAAAGGGGTTTTAATCTTGTGAGTTGTGAGTGAAAGACACGAAATCAAAGTTATTAGTGGAAACCCCCCCCCCCCAAAAGTGGAATGTCACAAAATGGAATCCATGTGTGAATCCTCATCTCATTGCTTTCTTAATTTTTGGTACAATTTTCTTAGTTTATTATTCCACATTTCTAATTAACTACATAATCTTTTAACGAAACGCACCAATTGTCATCTACTTTCTTAGCTTATCTTGACTTTTAATATGCACCTATATTTGTCAGATTTTCTTATAAAATTTTACATGTATGCATAATACTATATGCTTGGGTAATCGGATATGTATTAAAAGGCGCACACAGATTAAAGCACTAAATCATTTAGTCTAAATGATGTAAAAAGGAAGAAGAAGATTAAAGCATTTTTATTTAACTAAGTAAATGACATAAATTATAGAACGTGCATTTTATGACATCACGGATTAATTATTAAAAAATCGAAATTTATCGTGAAATTGTAGAAATGAAAAATAAGCCATGCGGCAATCATAATCGTATTATAATCTTTCTAGATTTAAAATCAGTTTTTGACCATAATATTTGTGACAGTTATGTAAATGTGCATTCCTTCTCGTCAATTAAAATTTCTATTGGAATCCAACACACGAAATAACATTAATTATTTATAATCAGTTTAATTACCACTAATTGAGTTAGCTTCGATTAATTAATATTTTTTTTCTGTCTTAGAATACGTAATGGTGATGTGGCTTTTCACTCTCAAGAGTCAAGCAAGATACTAGATATTGTTTTATAATCTGCTATTAATTGAATAGTCACGGATTTGCGTTGCGTCTAGCCGTCTACGAGTGGCGCATACCTTAAAAGATCTTCATATTGAGGAGATGTAAATATGGTCGGATTGTAGAGCTACTATTGATGCTATAAAACCATCCGAACAAATCACTTCGGTACATATGATATCTAGATCGTATATATCACTTTTGTTTTTGAAGGTATTGCTTCCAATGATCACTATCTCAAGCAAAAAATTTAGCACACGATATTGCAAGAAGAATTACAAGAGAATAACGTTTTTTGGTGGGAGGTCCTGTAAAATATGTAAATATCTTTTTTGATTATCGAAATGTATAAAATTATTCATATATAAATGATACAGTTCAGAATTATGAAGAGACAAAGAGATAGAAGACGAAGAGACTAGTCATTAGGAGATAAATAAAGAAAACGATGAGATTAGTCAAGAGGAGATAAATGAAACTCAAAGAGATAAGTCAAGAGAGACATAACTCTGTCATGTCCGACATGGTCTCACTTTCGAATTGAATATGAAAGACGTTCCTAATCTCTTATTAATTTCAATTCTATGTTTTTCTCAAACTTGTCTTTGCTTTTCAAAGTATGATGCATGTTAGAGTTTTTGCTCCTCGGATTGATTCAAACATTCCATTTTTAACTTATATTAGAAAAGTTAGGACGTCTACAGTAAAATCTCTATAAATTAGTAATGTCAGAATTAGAATATTTTATTAATTTATAGAGGATATTAAATTATTACTCCCTTTGTAAGATGTTTTAGAGGTTTTTTTGGTGTTTTACAATATAAGATATTTTAATTTTTCTATGTAACTTTTTACTTTATTGAATATTGTGTGAGCCAATAGTAATTTGCAGGTTTGTTACGATAGACTAAATTGGTTTTTGTTTATATATTAAATAATATTTTTAGAATAAAAACAACTTCTTAATATGCGTGTTTTTAGCCAAACCATCTTATATTTTGAAACAGAAAAGTATTAATTTATAGAGAGATTATCTGAATTTCATAATTTCTACAAAGATCTATTTAAAATAAGAATTTTTCGATAAAATTCATATTCTTCTAAATTTCGGTTTACCTTAAAGTCTTTAATGGTGATGATGAAGTTGAAGACGATACTTCAGTATCTTTAGAAATTGAAGACGACATTGTCGTACCTTTAGAAATTGAAGACGATAGCAAAAGAAGCAATTATTGCATTTATAATTTTTCACAATTTTTGGATGCAGTTCGAGAAAACAACATCAAAAGTTTTTGATGCAGTAAGAAAAATTAGAGATGAGCTTCAACAAGAATGCAAATTTACGAATAAACAAATAACATTTCACTAAATTATCTATTATATTCTTAATTTTATATGACTATTAATTTATGTTATTATTGGGCCATATATTTACATAGGGGTTTAAAATATATATTATTTTATTATTTTATTGAATTATATTAATTATTACACTGGTCCAGTTTTGGATTGGGAGAATTAATTAATTTATAGTGATTGTAGGTTACACAACTAGTTTTGATTAAAAAATTCTCACAATATTTTAACATTTATGTTTAATGACACAAATAATATGTTAAAAATAACTTTTAAAGTAATTAGAAACTGTTTATTATATTTGTAAATCATATTATAAGAAAAATCATAGTATTTGATATAGTGTTCATAAATAAATATTAACAATCACATTTATTATAAGAAAATCAACCAAGCAAAAAGAAAGAATGCCACAAACAACAAAAATAGAGAGAATAAACTTTATTTCATAATCAAAGCTCGATCTGGTTTAATTTTAATTTCGTACAAAAAAATTTTAACCACAATGTTGATGCTATTGAAGAATAGTAAAAGCCAAATGATACGTCAATTAAATAAAAAGATGTTTACAGAAGAACAAAATTCTGTCTTGACTCGCATCATTTCATCAATAAATTGCTTTTGAACCTTTTGATTCTCTTATGATAAAAATATCCTCATTTTCCTTTCCAAGAAATGTAATCATCTAACTGTCTTTTAAATAAAATAACTATAACTATAATAAAAGAGCAAAACAAGAAATCATAATTACTCACTCTATAACTTTTTCTTTTTTTTCTGCGAAAACTGAAAACATAAATCATAATCAACCTCTGGTGTTCCAATAAGCATAAACAGGGTAAAGATCGGTGGCGTTGGCGGTTGACGTAGAAGCTAACGTTATCTCTTCGTCACCTATCATCGCCCTCATCACACTCTCTTCGTCCCTGTGGCTTCCTTTGTTAAGCGAAGCTTGTAGAAGCTGATCAACATCCACCGTGGAATGTCCTTCGAGCATACTCACCACCGTCGACATCAACTGTCTTTCCGCCGGAGCTTGACTGGTGCAGAGGATTCCAATCTGAATCATCATCATAGCTTCTTGTCGGTTGTAGTCTGCTCCTAGCCTTGGATCTACTCTTCCAGAAGTTTGTTTTGCTCCCTTAAAACGTGTACCTATGCAAGAAGTTGAGATTCAAATACATGATTTAGGGTTTCAAGGTTTTAGAAGGTGAAGTGATGATTTATGTACCCAGTCAAGAAGGTACAAGTTATCGGCTTCAGAACGCGAGCTCATGTGCTCTTTCCGTTAACGATCTCAAGAGCCACAATGCCGAAACTGTAGAAGTCGGCTTTATCTGTCAAATGGCCTCTCATTGCGTATTCTGGAGCCATATATCCGCTGCAAACAAATATTAAGTTTTGGTTATAACTTATCATAAATCTCTCAGATGTGATTGATATTTAACTCACTATGTTCCGGCGACTCGTGTGCTCATGTGTGTGTTTTCTTCTTCATCAAACTTAGCAAGACCAAAATCCGAAATCTTTGGGTTTAGTTCCTTGTCCAGCAAGACATTAGTGGCTTTGATATCTCTATGTACGATCTTGAGTCTTGATTCCTCATGGAGATAAGCTAGTCCCCTCGCTATCCCCACGCAAATCATCTGCCTCATTGGCCAGTTTAGTCGTATCTGAGTCTCTAGAGGACCTTTTAAATTGATAGAAACAAAAATAAAATTTGAAATTAGATGTAATGTTTTATATATAAAGCTAATTTGATGTTTTTTTAAGGGATGATGACTAACCGAAAAGTGCTCTAGCGAGACTCTTGTTTTCTAGGTACTCGTACACTAGCAAGAGCTCGTCATATAGTTTCACCAAGTGTGGATGCTGCAGACCCAATATCATAGCAACCTCGTTCAAAAACTCTCGATTCCCTTGTTTTGATTTCGATGATAGCTGTTTCACCACAATTACAGTTCCATCAGGCAACACTCCCTGTATTCATACAATGAACAAACCTTAAAAATTCATTCATCTTTTATTTTTCTCATAACATTAATGTCATTTTACAGTATAATACTAACCTTGTGTACAGGACCGAAACCACCTTCTCCGATCTTGTTTGAAGGATCAAAGTTATCCGTGGCAACTTTGATTTGCCTCAGCGAGAATGAACTGATCTGGAAATCTAAGTTTTTGAAATCTGAAGTGAAGAAACACAGTTGAGTTTAGCAAGAAACGAAGAGAACAGAACTCAAAATGTTTAAAAAGCTGTTCAAGCAATGATACATAATAAGGGTTTTGGTTATTTAACTTTTCAGCATTAGATTAGTTTTATGTTTTTACTTTTTACCTTTTTTAATTAAGTTAGATGTTTTCCTTTTTACATTAGGATTATAACTTTATGTCTCGTGGCCTATATAAGGGTCTTTGGTGTTAATGAGAACTTCAACTTCCAACAATTAACCTAATTTTCTAAGAGAGACTTGTGTTAAGACGAAGTTTTGCTTTAATCTCTTTCTACTTTCAAGGTATAGCTACGGGTCCGGTTACTAGATCATAAGTTTCCTCCATAATCACAAGCATTCACAACTTTCTTCTTCCCTATATTTACCCATTCACCATTAAGTTTTTTCAAGAAACCTTACTTTATGACAACTACGCTATGAATTTTAAGCAAAAACAAGTTGCGCAGTATGGGCTATATAATTTAATTTATGACAATAAACTTCAATGGGCCAGATATGAATCTTAATGTGGGCCCAATAAAGATTAGGGAATTGGGAATGAAGAAAGTGCTAATGGCATTTCCGTGATTAAATGAATGACTCAGGGACAGCAAGAGAAATCTCAGTATCGAGGCATTTCATGATATCTTTTACAATGTGGGTCCCGATCCTGCCTTTTACTTTACAGGCCGGTCCTTTTTTTTTTTTGCTTTTCCTAAATTCTTCCAACGTATTTTCCCACTATAGATGCCAATATGAAGTTACGAAAATACCATGCTTTATAAATGGGAATTTATCCTTATTCATTTTACACAAAACAGTAGAAAAAAATTGTCCTCGTTTGTAGTTCCATTGAAGATTCAGAATTTTAGATGTATAACTTTTCTAATACATGACATTTATAACGTGTATAACGAGAAACATATGAAATGAAACATTAATCTTATCAAGCAAAATAATTCCAATGTAATATGCTAAATAAGTAAATATCCAAAATATATCTAAATTTTATCCGTAATATTATTAAATAGAAGGATACCACTAAATATAAATCACAATATTTCCACATAATTATATAGATTGTCAAGAACTTAAAACTTTTAATTTACTCATGATGGTCCATTTTACATGTCTTACATATGATAAGAATAAGATGACTTTTTTGCATGTTTCAAAACTTAATTTGGATACAAAATTTAGGGTAACAAAAATAGAAAAATTATCTTAACTCTACCATATAAACTATACTTCAAAAAAAGTCTACACATAAAATTAATAAATCACTGAAAAATTATTAATTAACCCTAATAATTAGGTCTGGGTATGAGTACCCGTTACCCGCCCGCCCCGCTCGACCCGCCCCGTAAAAGCGGGTATCCGCCCCGTGCAAGTCAAGTAACAAGGTGCATTTCTCAACTACTTGCAAGTAGCGGAGCAAGTATCAAGGCGGGCAAAAATTTTCGTTACTTGCCCCGTTACCCGCCCCGTACCCGTTACCCGCCCCATTATCCGCTACCCGCCATAATTACCCGCCCCGTTATCCGCTATCTGCCACAATTACCCACAATTACCCGCCGCAATTACCCGTAATTACCCGCAAGTATCCGCTCCGTTATCCGTTATCCGCCCATTACTCGCAAAAAAAACGGATCAAGTAACGGGGCAAGTTACTTGCAAGTACTGGAATTTTGAGCAAGTATCCGTTTGTCTTGGTCTTGAAAGCAAGTATCAGCTTTTGAATTATCCATGCGTCAAATAGAAGAAAATTTGAACAGCCCTACTAATAATATCAAATGGGGTCTTAAAATAAATGAAAGTTTAACATCGATAAATAATACCATAAAATAAAATGGAAGAATAAAAGAAAAATGAAAACATAGTACAAGAAATTAAAGAAGTATACTGTGAGAATGGCAAAGTCGAAAATAAACGGGAAAAGTGAGGACAAAAACAGAATAGTAAGTCGTATTCTGTGCCCTTGTCTCTTCTCAGCCATAGATATTCGTAGCTTTAATTAGTTTAGCTCCCCCACCTCCATTTCCAATTACCTTTTATTTTCTTCTCTTTATTTATTGTTAATTATTTTGTAGTTTATTTGATCTGTCTTCTTCTCCTTCTTGACTTCTCTGTTTCTTTCTCTCTCCATCGAATTCCGACAATAATTTTGACCGTTGTTTTCTCCAACGTCTCTCTACTCTACAGTGATCCTCACGCTCCTCTAGTTTCTTTTGACCATTATAACATTATTAACCTATTAGTTTTTGTTTTTTGTTCTCTCTGATATTACTTCTCTTCTGGGTTTGTTCATTACTTTTTTGGCATTTTACAAGAAGCAAAATCCAAGATTTTTCCACTAGGGTTTTGTCTGTTTTGAGTAAATTTCACTTTTTAAAAAAGACAACACCCAAAATCTATACATGGGTTTTAGTTTTTCTACTAATTCTTGAAGAGGGTTTAAGGATTTGAAAGCTTTGTCTTGTAAATTAAGCAAAGAATCTTCTTTCAAAACATCATCAAGTAATAATGTCTTTCTTCTTTGTTCTAAATTGTTTCATTATCTAATTTATATAAATCTTGAAGCTTGACAAGAAGAAGAAGAAGAGAAATGGGATGTTCTCATTCGAAGTTAGACGATGAAGAAGCAGTTCAGATCTGTAAAGATAGGAAACGTTTCATCAAACAAGCTATAGAACATAGAACTAAGTTTGCTTCTAGTCACATTGCTTATATTCAATCTCTTAGAAAAGTCTCTGATGCTCTTCATGACTTTATCCAAGGAGACAATGAGTTTCTTCCTCCAAGTCATCAAGATTCATTCTTGACTCCGGTTAAGAGAAGACCAAGCCGTCGTCGTAGCGGTGGCAATAGTGGTGAGTTCATTACGATTTCACCTTCTTCAATGCCTCCTCATCCTGCTAAAATGATTCAAGCTAAGCCAAGATCGAATGTGAAAGCTAATTATTTAATGGCTAATAGAACCAGACCGGTTCGAGTTGAACAGAGATCTCCTGAAACGTTTAGAGTTGAGACGTTTTCACCTAGTTATCAATATGGTGAAGGAGATGGTTTCTTTGGAATGAATATGAATACTTCTGCTTCGAGTTCGTCTTCGTTTTGGAATCCATTGAGCTCTCCTGAGCAAAGATTAAGTAGTAATAACATTCCTCCTCCTTCACCGCAGAATTCGCAGTGGGATTTTTTCTGGAATCCGTTTTCGTCTTTGGATTATTATGGTTATAGTTATGATAGAGGAAGTGTTGATAATAGGAGTGGTATGGATGATGAGATTAGAGGATTGAGACGTGTTCGAGAGGAAGAAGGGATTCCAGATTTGGAAGAAGATGATGAAGTTAATGAACCTGAGCCTGTGAGGTTTCAGAATCATAATCCGAAAGTAACCGAAGAGAGTAGTAGAGGTAAAGTTGGTAAGAGTTGTTGTAATGAGGAAGTTAAAGTTGAAGATGTTGATGAGAATGATGATGATGATAATGAAGATGAGGATGAGGATGATGATGGGGAGTTTACGGATAGCGGATGTGAAAGTGAGAATGAGAATGAGGGAGATGAGAAATGTGTTGGAGCAACGCAAGAACAGCGAAAAGTTGAAGTGACTAGAGGTGAAGCTACAGGGAATGTTGTTGGAGTTGGGAAAGTTGAGGAGATGAAGAATGTTGTTAATGTTGTGAGAAGAGAGTCGCCTGGTTTCACGGTGTATGTGAATCGAAGACCAACGAGTATGGCTGAGGTGATTAAAGATCTTGAAGATCAGTTCACTACCATTTGTGACGCAGCTAAGGAAGTCTCGGGGCTATTGGAAGCTAGTAGAGCTCAGTATACATCATCATCTAATGATCATAGTGGTAAGGTGATGAAAAAATGTTACAATCTTTCTATGTTTTATGACTGACTTAATGAAATCTTTTTCTTTCTATGTCTTGTAGCCATGAAAATGCTGAATCCAGTAGCTTTGTTCCGTTCGGGTTCATCAAGATCTTCCTCTTCAAGATTCTTGATTACTTCTTCTGGTGGTTCGAGAGAGAGCGGGTCTGAAAGCAGAAGCGATGTTTCAGATGAATCTTGCATGATTTCAGGTAGCCACCAAACAACATTGGACCGGCTTTTCGCCTGGGAGAAGAAACTCTACGATGAAGTTAAAGTAAGTAACAACAGTTATAAGCTAGTAGTGACTATCGAAATCTCGGTTTTTATCTTTGTTGTTTATAAATGAATGGCGTTTGTTGTGTTGTAACAGTCTGGAGAACGTGTTCGAAGAGCATATGAGAAGAAATGTATGCAGCTGAGGAATCAGGACGTGAAAGGAGATGATCCGTTTGCGGTTGACAAAACAAGGGCTACGATCAGAGATCTAGACACACAGATCAAGGTCTTGATACACTCGATTGAATCTATCTCCAAAAGAATCGAGACTCTTCGTGACCAAGAACTGTTGCCTCAACTTCTTGAGCTCGTTCAAGGGTAACACCAACAACTTCTTCTTTGGTGTCCTTTTATCCTCTCAGATTGACAAATGGTAATAATGATCATAACAGATTAACAAGGATGTGGCAAGTGATGGCAGAGAGTCATCAGATTCAGAAACGAACACTAGACGAAGCTAAACTGTTACTTGCAGGAACACCGGTTTCAAAGCGTCACAAGAAGAGACAACCTTCAATAATGCCAGAGGCTATCAACTCTCAAAGATTAGCTCAATCTGCTTTGAATCTTGAAGCTCAACTTCGAAACTGGAAAGCTTGTTTCGAATTCTGGATCACATCTCAGAGATCCTACATGAAAGCATTATCTGGTTGGCTTCTCAGATGTTTCAGATGCGATCCTGACCCTGAGAAAGTTAGATTATCTTCATGTCCTCATCCGATATACCGAGTCTGCATCCAATGGTCGAGATTGCTTACCAGCTTGAACGAGAAACCGGTTTTGGACAAACTCGAGTTCTTTGCCTCAGGGATGGGTTCAATATATGCAAGACAAGTAAGGGAAGATCCAAATTGGAGCGGAAGCGGATCAAGGAGATATTCCGGGTCAGAAAGCATGGACCTAGTGGTGGCTGATAAGGTAGAAGAAGAGGTTGTAATGACTGCTGAGAAACTTGCAGAGGTAGCTGTGAAGGTTCTCTGCCATGGAATGTCTGTTGCAGTAAGCTCACTCGCTGAGTTCGCCATCAACTCGGCCGATGAACACTCAAAGCTTGTTAGCCAACCAGAGGACACTACACCAGAGCTGCCTCCAGATGTAAATTCCAATTCTTAATTGTCATGTAGTTTATTTGGGTTTAGAGAGTTTAGAATTAGGTAGGTTTCTTGGCATCATCTTTTGCTATCAGAAGATAGTTTTTAGATGGATGAGATGTTTGTATTATTAGTAAAACGAATAGAGTTAGGAGTTCAGTTGATTTTGAGGATTCCAATTTTGCCTTTCTGGTATATCGGAATTTCGGTATTTTATCCGGTATACCGGTTCCCTTGATATGGCTACCTGCTAATACATTGTGTTAAACCAATGAAGTTATATAAAAGCCAATAAAAACCATTATAATGTGACTAATCTCAGATTTCAGAAAACAAAAGCACAGAGATTAGTGGTTCTTTTTCTTCTTAGTCTAGGAAGAAGAGTTTGCCTGAGAGTTTTAGCGATCTAATTTAATAAGAGAAGCTTTAGTTTAGTCATCTTCATCTTCATACTCAACTTCTTCGGAACTACTTCCCCCCATCACGGATAAGTAGATAACGACAGCTAGAAACTGAGCAGCTAGAAAGAATCTTGCTCTTTTCTTGAACTTCTTCTGCTCTTCTGTTTTTTCTACCTTTGGTTTGCTCTTTGGCTTCGAACCTGCACAACGGATGAAATTCATTTGCTTCACAGGCTTCGACATAACCAATTCTGTCGATATATGACAGATGCATAATTAGAAATATGAAGAGTAGATTTGTCGATATATGACAAATGCATAATTAGAAATATGAAGAGTAGACGATTTGGTAGTTGTAAGGTTTGGATGTGGCTTACCCTTTCCTGGAAAGGGGGAAGGGAATGAGTGAAGTGGAGGCGAAGGAGATGAAGAAGAGGCTTCAAGAAACTCTAACTTAAGTTTCTCAGCATATGTAACAAGATTAGTATGTTCCAGAAGTTTGCATCGAAGCTTTGATGTTCCCTGATCATGCACCATCATAAAAACCACTTCATCTAAATTGTTTCAAGGCCAGATTCTACCTAATAAACCAATAAGTGGAAATTCCAAATCCGCTCACCGGTAATGCTTGGATTGTAAAAAGAATGTGTGAGAGAAATAAAGCGTCCAAACTTGATGGCCTGTGGAAAGAGAATAAGAGAAATATTGTCAACTTTTTTATAAAAGGCATAAGAGAAAGAATCCAGTTTCGTCAATGTAATTACAGTACCTGTCTTCAAAGAGAAACTTCTGCTCGCCTAACCTAGTCGACAAAGCTTCATATGCGTCACTTGCCCTCTTATATATCTGTTCATTACAATTACAGACCTTGAACTTTAGTAACTAGTTCAATGTTCTTAATTAAGAACGAAACTTCTATTCACACAATCAATGAAACTTAAGCAAAGCCACCTGTTTTTCTCTTTCCTCTGCGTTTTCTTTGTTGATTCCTAAACGGTTCTTGACCATGCATGTCTGCTTATAAAACAGGACCTTGCTGATCACCCAAGGAAGATCAGAATAGTAGATTTTCGAGGTAGATATGCCTTCGGTACCAACCCATATTTCATAGGTAAGTGCTTCTTCCAGCCAAGAAACAATAAGAGCCTTCAACGATATATATTCCGGAAGAGATTGGAGCTGAGAATCCAAATTAAAAATCCCATCTTTCTTCAGTTTTTCAATTACTCCTCCATCTTCATTGTTATACGCAACATATGTACCGTTTTCAAAGTACGGCAGTTCATCTATATAAAACCACAACAAATAAGAAAATGATAACATAGTCAATACACAAGCTTAAAATATCTAATGCACCATATCAGAGACCAAAAGAAACCCAAAATCTCAAGCAGAAAATGCAACATTACATAAAATTTCTGGAGATATTGTTAAACTACAAACTCAATAGCTGAATCCAACGACTAGTTTCTTCTAAATAAGTATAAAATTTGCATAGAAGCATTAGACCAACACACCAAAGTCTCTTCAAATTATGAAGGATTTTAACAAGTATATTAACGAGAATTTCAAATTGAACCAAATCCACAAGAAGAAACTATGAACTCTTTTTATCCAGATAAACTCACCAATGTAGTTTTATCTCAAAATTGAATCCTTCAAAAAATAGTTCAAACAGCAATTACAATAGCCTCCGAAAGCCAACATATACATATCACGCAACCAAAAGCCACCGAGAAACACATCGAATTCATATGAAACTACACAGCCGAGGAATCGAAACAAACCTGAATCAGGGAAGGTCGAATTGAACGCAAGTTCAAAAGGAAGCTGTGACAATTTCAAGTATATGTAAACGGGAAGGCAATTAGGGCAAGCTGTTGGGAGATCGAAGCTAGGCTTCCTCGCTACCAAAGTAAAAACCGATGTCTCTTGATCTTCTTCCATTAATCGTGTGTGTGCGAGCTCCGGCTTTTGGGATGGTCAAAGAAGAAGAATAGTAATGCTCACAGAGACGGTGCGAGAAGAGAAGGTCCAGTCGGGTCCGGGTTCTGGGTCAAAGTTTAGTCGGTCGGTTTTAAACTAGGGTTTATTTAATTACATCATCCTCTTTGGGCTTTAAATGGCCCATGGACTACTCATTACGGAAATAAACGTCAATACTCTGGAGACTGACGTAGTGGAGTAGATAGAGTGTTGTCTCCTTTTTGTTTAGATCATAAATTCGTAATCGTATGTTTTTTTTTTGTTTGATAAAAGATCGTAATCGTATGTTTTTTGAAAAAGTTTTTCAAATTAAATTTTTTTGTGTTTTCTTGGGTTACATTTTCAATTGCAAAGTCCAACATCCCAAATGGGTATGGGCCAAAACTAAACATGTTCTAGTGCGTTACAAAAAAGATAATGGGCCTGGAGCACTGAAATCCTAGAGTGCAGCAGCCGGAGAAAAGAGAGTCGCCGTAATCGTAATCGTATGTTACTTTGTATTATAATAATATACTAAATCATCCATATATATAAGTGGAAAAACAATATGAAATGGTATATATATTAACAAAAAAAAAGGTTACTATTTTAGAAATATTTTGGGTCAGGGATAGGTTTTAGGGTTTATTTTAGAATTTAGACTTTAGAGTAATTTTCAAAATAGTCTGTTAATTTATAAAATCTAGAATATTTTTACTACTTTTTTTTACTCGAAAAATGTTTTTCTAATTTTGCTATAAATTTTAGGTTATATTTGTAACCGTTTTCTTTTATTTTAAGTATATTTATACTTCTCGCTATGTGTATATATATTAGATTTTTAACTGTAAATGTAAGAGTATTTCTTAAAGTATCTATACATTAAAGTATCTTAAAGTATCTATTTTAGAATTTTAACTTAAAACTTTTAAGTTAAAAGTATTTACTAAACATTTTTTTTTTTGATAAAGATCACTAGACATCTTATATATGGAATATTCATCGACTGTGTGAACAAATTAAAGAAAAAGGACAATAAGCATGATCATACAACTAACAAAACTAAACCTTATTATCACTTCCATTAAACAAGCTGTTTCCAAGGAAACAAACTAAACCACGAGAAAAACATTTTTAATTAACTGCTACAAAATTATGATAACTTTATACGATTCAATATCTATATAAACATTACGTTACAACGATATTCAAAAAAGAGAAGAGAAGAGAAAAGAAAAAAAAAGGTTTGTGATATGGCTCCTATAATCTTTAGAAAATGTCACACTATCGTACCAGCTGAACCGACGTGGACCGGTCAGTTTCCATTAGCCGAGTGGGATCAAGTTGGTACAATAACTCACATTCCCACCCTTTACTTCTATGACAAGCCATCTGAATCATTCCACGGCAATGTAGTCGAAACCCTAAAAAACTCGTTGAGCCGTGTTTTAGTTCATTTCTACCCTATGGCTGGCCGTCTCCGGTGGCTTCCTCGAGGGCGGTTAGAGCTCGAATGTAACGCCGAGGGAGTTGAGTTCGTGGAAGCAGAAACCGAGGCAAAGCTTTCGGATTTCAAAGACTTCTCTCCCACGCCGGAATTCGAGAATCTTATGCCGCAAGTAAACTATAAAAACCCTATCGAAACGATTCCTCTTTTTTTAGCTCAGCTCACCAAATTCAAATGCGGTGGATTAAGCCTTAGCGTTAATGTTTCCCATGCGATCGTTGATGGTCAAAGCGCACTTCACTTCATGTCGGAATGGGGAAGAATTGCGCGCGGTGAACCATTAGAAACCGTTCCATTTCTTGACCGGAAAATCCTCTGGGCTGGTGAACCGCTCCCACCGTTTGAATCGCCGCCACAGTTCAACCACAAAGAGTTTGAGCAGCCACCGTTTTTGATCGGAGAAACGGACAATGTAGAAGAGAGAAAGAAGAAGACGATTGTGGCAATGCTAAAGCTAAGCAAATCTCAGCTTGAGAAGCTCAAACGTAAAGCGAACACAAGCGAATATGCTGATCCAGCGAGAGGGTTTACAAGGTACGAGACCGTCACGGGACACGTGTGGAGGTGCGCGTGTAAAGCACGTGGGCACTCTCCGGAGCAACCCACGGCTCTTGGAATCTGTATAGATACTCGTAGTCGGATGCAGCCACCTCTGCCACGTGGCTACTTCGGCAATGCTACTCTTGACGTGGTCGCAGCAAGCACCTCAGGTATTCAAAGAAATTTGTTTTGTTTTGTGAATTTGAATACAATTTTTTAAGTTTTTGAATCTTCTAAACAAAAATTGGAAATTATCTGAAGAACTTAGATACATCTTGGTTGCTTTTCATCCACGTAAAGGCATGACCAATCTTCTTTTAGTCTTGCTTTATTAATTGGGTTTGAAGGTGGTTTGTATGGATCCTACAGTGCAAAATCTGTTTCGATAATTTGTTATGCATATAGGTGAACTGATATCGAATGAATTGGGTTTCGCGGCGAGAAAAATCAGTAAAGCCATAAAGAATGTGACAAACGAATACGTAATGATTGGGATAGAGTATCTAAAGAACCAAGAGGATCTGAAAAAGTTCCAAGACCTACATGCCTTGGGAAGTACGGAAGGTCCATTTTACGGAAACCCTAATCTTGGATTGGTCAGCTGGTTAACTTTGCCAATGTACGGTCTTGATTTCGGATGGGGCAAGGAGATCTACACGGGACCTGGCACGCATGACTTCGATGGTGACTCGCTGATCTTGCCGGATCAAAATGAAGACGGCTCGGTGATTCTCGCCACGTGTCTACAGGTAGCTCACATGGAGGCCTTCAAGAAACACTTTTACGAAGATATCTAGGATTTTATATATAATATATACACACACACAAACGTATACAAATATGTATGCATTTTCATTTGAAACTAAAGAAAATAAGGACTAGAATAGGAATTCTACAATTGTTGTTATAGTTCTCGAATTCTAATGATAAAATTCCTACATATATTTATACATTTTGTAAACTTTTGTTGTGCTTACTTTTTTTAATTTTTGGACCATTGTGTGTGTTTAAAGAAATCTCACATCAGAAACAAAATAACACATAAGATCATACAAAACACCATATGCCAATGTATTCACTCTTAACCATTGTTTTGAATTGGGAATCCGTAAAAATTATTAGTGACGTGTTTATGTGATATCATAAAAATATGTAAATCATTCTGATATCAAATTTTACTATATATATATATATATATATATTTAAATAATTTAATTTATTGTATACTCCTCACGTTTCTCAAAGAATGTCACTATAACAAATTTCACACAAATTAGAAAACCATATGTAAATTTTTTTTTCTACCTTTTATTAATAGACTAATTTAAAAGTTGAAATAATAAGGCCAAAACTGAGATTTAATTTAAAAATCTGTCTTGAAAACACAAAACCACATTCATTATGAAACAAAAATTAAGTCTCAAAATGACACTTTTTTGAAACGAATGACTGTTGTTCTGGTGAGTATTTTACTACACACACACGCTCAATACTAATATTAACCACACAGCATTCCCGAGCCATCAATCATTTCCATTGTTCTTTCTTGAGTTGTAAACCAGCTTATACAAAACTTTTGTTAAACTCAACTCTCTAATTATCCTCTTGTTTCCTCCATTGTATAGAGAAGAAGAGTTTCTTGTATATATTCACAAAGCTCTTATAGGGAGCCAATCGTGTACAATAATGGTAATGGAATATATGTATTCCTAACTAAGAAGATACATAGAATATATGCAATAAGTGATGATTGATTCGTAATTGATACTAATTTGCTCACACACTGAGCTTTGAATCAAACTCTCCCTTCAATCATATGCAGAAACTCTTGAGTCATCATCCGTGCTTCATTTCCTTGAAACAGTCTTTGATTCGTGTTAGTATTCAAATCCATACAACCAGATATTTTACTTACACCAATTTGTTTGAACTTTTAACATCAATTTTTACCACTGTTGTTGTTACCAACAGAACACGCCGCCTAACTTCATCTAGTTAGGTAGACTTTCGAAACAAATACCTTTGCTAAACCTTATTCAAACCCTTCTGCACTAGAAGAACCTTCCAACCAACAAATGTGGGCCACCATTAGCTCTTTTAAACATGCCTTATACATCCACAACTCATATGACCTGCTTGAGACTCCTCTTTACAGCCTTATACACTTTATTTTAAAATTCTTGAAGTCACTTCCTTGCTTGCTAAAAACCAGTACCATGCACACTACTTTATTTATGCAACTTTCACTTATCTTGGCACTTGCATCTTAAATCCTCAGAGATCAACCTGAATCTTCTCTTTATCCTCATGAGCTTTCTTTAGATGTGACTTCTTATTACTAACAACAAATCACTTAAACTTTCTGTAAGTGAATTCTTGAGAAGATTCATCCACTAGACCTTCTTATGATGCAAATATGTGAACCATCACTTTATTAGTTTTTCCTCAATGCATTTTGTACCCTCTACAGTCTCATCCTTTCTCGAGTTTTATTTTTCAGTTGCTAACACCTATTTCCTTACGATGAACCTTTTTGATCATGCTTGAAGTAGATAAAATTGAGACATTTAATTTCTGTAAGACCGTCCACTTGTTTCTTTCAATTTCTCCTTAGAGAATCCATTGAAAATCACTTCAATATACTTTCAACTTGAGCTTATATTTGAGCTTTGCTGAACTTCCTAATCCTGTAACTGATGTCCAGATGTCTTTATATATCAAGCATTCAAAAAACCTATAAACTTTTCTTTTCACTCTTGTTGCAGCCTGAGTATGCTTGAAGCTTCTTACATCTTAACATGCTCTCGGATCTCTATCCTCCTCACATACTTACTTAACACGAATCCTTACCAAACAGTGACTAAACCCTTCCGGAACTCATACCCAATGAGCTGATAAACCTTACTCAGATCCTTTCATTCAACTTGAGACATCTGAGACACTCCCTAACTTTATAGCTCCACTTGGAATCACAGTTCATCTTCTTTGAACCTACATTACATTCCTGTAACATCAATGATTCCACCTAGAACCTTTTATCCTCTAGAGGTCCCTTAAAATCTTTTGTTGAATTAATCTTTCTGAGTTAACGACCTCTTCATCACTATTTATTCAGATTTATGATAATGAATCTTGTGATTGAAGGTAGGTTAGTATTTTCTTATGATGCAAATTATACTTCTATTATTTTGTTATCCATATTGGTGAACTGATATTGAAGGAGTTGGGTTTTGCGGCCAGAGTAATAAAGGGAAACCATTAAGAATGTGAATACCGTTTGTATGAAATGAAACTGTGTGCCAAAAAAAAAAAAAAACTGTGTGGTTTAATGAATTCCAATTGAGCTAGTTAAATGATTTGGTTCAACGACTTGGTTCTCTACTGAAACATGTGTAATTTTGCTAGTTAGAAAACTGGGCTTTTTGCTTAATTATCTTTTATTTCTCATGCTTATTTCAATAGAAAACCAATTATAAATAATAAAAAGCTAAAGAAAATAAGGATATCGAAATTAATTTATATATTTTAAAGGGTAGGGGTTCTACGATTTTTTATATGGTTCTTGAATTGTAAATTTATTATTACTTATACAGATAATAGATCCATATGTAATTTTTGTTGTGCTTAAAAAACTGGTATCGAAAATGAGATTGTCCATAGCAATTAATACTGTGTATGATCTTACAACGAATTAAATAGAACGGGTGATATGCCAAATCCGTTGGGGATTAGCAATTCATCAAAAGATCAATAATGGGAAGTGTGGTTGGAATTTGTTACGTTTTAGCAATACTAATTCTAAATTGATGCAATGTATTTAGCAATACTATTAGTGATCAAAAATAAAAAGTTGATGCAATGTATTTGGAAGATTAGTGATGTCACTTTTATAAGAGATATTTGCCATAATAACTTACTTTATTTTTGAAATAGCCAAAATAACTTATCAAAACTTTTCAAGTTTTAAATACAATAATTTCTAAAAATAATTTTTGTAGCTTTTCACAAGCTCGGAAATGGCGGCCGGAGGCAACTTCTTTGGTTGCCCGTAGAGGCTCCCGTGCTGCCGGTTGCGTTTTAATCCATAGGAGCAGTTATGTTTTGGCGTTAGTTTCCAGAGAAACTGTAGGCGTCCATTTCCCGATAATTGAGGGCTGGTCTATCAGATGGAGGGTTGCTCGTGGAAACGACGATGAGGACTCGAGTTCCTTGGAGCTGCAGCAATCACGCAAATGTCTGAGCTTCCTAGCTTGGAATCGGTGTTTCTACTTCGAGTCTCTGCTGGAATGTTTTCATGCGTGTTTTCTTTGTTGTGTCTTTTGACTGGTTTATGTGCTTGTTGTAATCTTAGTCTTTGTTGTAGATTTCTGGTTTTTCTGCTTTCTTTGTTTTCTGCTGCCACAAACTTAAAATTGGTATAACTACTTAGACATGTTACCATAGAAAAAAAAAGCACAGATCCAACGGTTGAAAACACGCCACAGATCTTAAATTTTTCTTTGAGATCCAACGGCTAAAAACCCACAAAGGCTCGTAAACACATTCAAAGCCCTAACTTAGCGAGAAAGTCTGGAGTTGATGGACGAAGAAGATATCAAATATTATTACTCCAGTAAGATCTCTATCCATCAAAATTGTTTGTTTAGATTTCATCTAATTGTATCTTTGTTTCGTTTTGTCAAGTGGCTCACACACATGTCTTCTGGAACTGGGAGGACTACCCAATCCCTGCCGATGTTGATTCGATTTATCCTAATATGACATCAGCTCTTCATCGAATGGGCTTCCATGGTTCGTTGCCAGGAATTCTCGCGTATGGTGACTAACCACACAAACTCGGCATAAAGGAGTTGGCCGAAGCCAAAATTGTTTACAATCCAAAACAGTATGAAGATTCGACTGCTAATGAGATGTGTCTTGACGTTATTAGTTGGGTAACAGTGAGCCGACCTAATCCAAAAAAACCCAGAAAGTGAGTCTCACAGGGTTCTTAAGTGTTTGAAATCGAGAAATCACTCTGTTCTCTTAGTAGAGCCGCCTCATGACACCACACAAGGGAGTCTATTTCAGTCTGCAGACTCAATTGTTAATGCTACACAAGATTTAGGTGGACGAAAGCCTAAAAGCGGAAAGCCAAACTGGGATCACTGGCTATGGACGCATGGAATCGTAAAGCCTGCTGATACTGTTGCTGATGATGACGAGGGTACTCACTACTTGAGTGAATGATTTGCAGTTTTCTAATTTTATTCCTTTCCCATCATCAAATCAAGGTTTTTCTAAGACCTAATGCATTTTTCAATTTCTCCAAGATTTTTAGTGTCATAAGAGGACAAATGCAACTGTTATCAATATTTTTATAATTGAAGAAAATAAATATTGGGCAGGGTTAAACGTGCATACAAACTTAACTTTATCTTAACTCTTAAATACATTTACAAAGCTTTTGGATCCTATTTCGGTATCTCTTTGGGGTTAATGTATGATGTTTCAGCTGTCTTCTGTTAACTCGATCGTTCAAATGATTTGCAGTTTTATTCCTTTCCCATCATCAAATGAAGGTTTTTGATCTAACCTCTACTCCACCTAATGCATTCTTCAACTGTCGAGATGCTAAAGCTGAGCAAATCTGAGATTAAGAAGCTCAGAAGTAAAGCGAATACGCTGATCCAGCAAGAGGGTTTACACGTTACGAGACAGTCACGAAACCATTCGTAATCCAAGGAGTTGGTTTTCGCGGCCAGAAAAATCAGGGAAGCCATTAAAGAATGTCACAAGTCAATATGTGATGATTTGGATAGAAGATTTTAACACGTTCCAAGACTTAGATGCCTTCGGAAACACGGAATGTCCATATATACTATGGAAAACTTGCACTGGTGAGCTAGTTAACTCTGCCATTGTTCGGTCTTGATTTCGGATGGGGCAAGGAGGTATATGGGATCTGGAGGTGCGCCTGATTTTGATGGTGACTCGCTGATCTTGCCTGATCAGAACGAAGACGGCGGTGGTTATCGCCAAGAACAAGTGGCTCACATGAAAGAGTTCGTAAGACACTCTTACGAAGATATCTAAGGGTGTGTGTGTGTGTGTATTTACTTCTACAAATAATATATGCATTCTCATTTAAAACTAGTGAAAATAAGTGTTATCTCCAAGAAGCAACAATAATGGTCGGTATTGAATACCGTTTGTGCGGAATAAAACTGTGTGGTTTGATAAATTCTGATTACATAGATGCATATATGTAATCGTATTCGTTGTTGTGCTTAAAATTTTGGTGTAGAAAATGAGCTTGTCCATAGCAATATTGTGTTTGATCTTGTGACAAATTTAATAGAATGGGTGGTTATATGCCAAATCCGTTGCGAATTAGGACCATCATTGTAGCAAATTAGCAATCCATCAAAAGATTCAATGATGGGAAGTATGGTTGCATTTTGCAATAATTTAGCAATACTATTTCTAAATTGATTAAGATGTATTTGGAAGAATAATGATGTCATTTGTTAATAATTGAGAAACTAAAATCAACCATCTGACTTAATGCGGATTATTTTTCAGCCAACAACAAGGGATGGACATAAAGTAATGATCACCAGTTGAAATAAAGTTTCCTTGTTAAATAAAATAGTTGAATTGAAGGATAAAGAACATCAACATATATATAAACTTCAAAATAAAACAGAATGAAATTTTTATTTAAATGTTGTCCCTATAATTTTGAGTTTTTTTTTTTGTTAAGGGGTTTCTATAATTTTTGGTTTTACCTCTATAATATTGTAAGCAGATAAATGCTGTAAGGAAACGAAATGAGTCCGGCAAACGCAGCCTTTGCCACTACCATATTGGCTGCTTCAGTGCTGTGAACACTGTCCCAGAACACATAACGTCTTCGAACCGGACAAACCGGTTCATTTGCCGCACAAAGTTCTTCTCCTGCTTTTACCGTACAACAACTCTTGTCTGTTACCGTAAACCCTGCAAAAATATATATGTCATATAATTATCATTAAAATATAAAAAATAATAATAAATAAAGAGTATTGTGATAACCAGTTCGTTGCAATTATATTACTATTAGAAATAATTTTTCTAATTGATTAAATCTATATTTATACAAATTTATGTGTGAACTTGTGTTAGTTTTGATAAATAGTTTTGTTTTTTTTTTACTGTAAATAGCAGTCACGATGATATTTCACAAAAAACGTATTATTTTAGAATATTTTCCTAATCTAAATTGTATATGTCTAATAAAAAAATCTATATGTTTTTAATGTGACACATGCTATTGGGTCAAAAATGTTGTGAGTCCAATATAATTAGTTTACTCACCTAGGGCGAGATACGTTAGAGCATTTTGACTGGAGAAGAGATCAACGAAGGTAAACTTAGTATCAACAAAGTTTCTGTTGAATTCATAGACGAGAGCTCTGAGTTTCCTGTTGAATGGTTCGACCGCTTTGTTCACTTCAGCAGCGCAGCCGTAACCGCCACCATGAGAGGCGATCATACGCGGCGTGCACCCGAGCCTACTTACCCCAAACACAGCCACCTTCCTTGCTCCTAGGACGTACAATGACTACACACAATATGTATCTTTAAATTAATTTACTTAAAAAGATATTATATGATTAGCAATATAAGTTAGACAAATATATCCAATCTACTCCATCATTTCCATGTAAAAATTTATATGATAATCTTAGTAGGCATATAAATATATAGTGGTACCTTCAAATAAGAGCGATAACGTCGAATGAGAGAATCAGCATATTCATCAAAACTGTACTTGGTTTTGGTCATAGAGGCCGGCATGAAATAATTGTTGAGATAATCATTGCTTCCAATATTAATTGTGTATAGACACTTCTTCAGCTGCTCCGGTGGAACGTCCGCCGTCATAATCATCTTCCGGTGATTCTTTATTTGTTCTTTAAAACTGATTCTATCACCCTATATTGTCAAAAAGAATATATCATAATTGTTAATTAATAAGTACTTAGGTCGTTCCAATAAATAAATGAGTGGTTTTAATTCCCTTACCAAAAAGAAAGCAAATCAAATAAAGTCAAATGATTAGTTCCCTGGAACGAGTTATATATTATTCTTAGTAACTTAATTATACATTTATATAATATATTAGATTTGATTCCTTGTGATTCATGCTGCCTATTTAATTTGATACCAAAGAATTAAGGTGATGATCAATCACATTCACATGATTAGTTATACATTACCTGGAACGCAAACTCATCGAGTATTATATTCATACCAAACGAATTTCTTTTTTTTTGTCAACACTTAACCTAACGAATTTCTATAGTATGTTAAACTTTATTCCTGGCGATTCATATATATTGCTTAGCTATGTTCCTAAGCTTTTTAATTTTAAATCTAAAGAACTACAAAAATGAAAATATATGTTAAGTTAAATCACTCTCCCTATTAATTAAGGTTTGCCCGTTCTTACCAAATTTTGGCTAGTTTCTTCGAGAATTCCGCCGCCACCAGAAGCGTAGTTTAATCCGATGTGAGCTTGTTCCGGCGATGCTCCGGTGAACGGTGGAATGTAATCATTCAATCTCAATTGCTCAGCTGAAGGAAAACAAATAGTTCAAACTCATATCACAAAATACATATTATAGTTATAAAATAAAATTAATTATATACTTTTAATAAGTTTTTGTAATTCATTATCATAACATTCACAAATTTTGGAAAACCATACAATAAAAACTTAGTTAAAAAACCTTATTTATCAAGTAAAACAATATTTCAATTAGCATTTTATGGCTATTCTTTATAACATTACTTAGTTCTTAATTAATATGTTTACCATTTTTTCTATTCCTTTCTACTTGTATTCATATGATACATTAGCTGGGGAAAAAAAAACACTACCTACATTCAAAACTTCAAGCTAGGCAAAGAAAACGTTGTGCTACTTTACCTTTTTCATAATTTATATGAACAATTTCATCCAAAACAATATGGGCAGAAAAAAAAAACCAAAATTGGAACTAACCGATAATGTCGGGAATGTTACGACCATTGCTAAACCGGCCGGTAGGACCTCTAGCAAAATCAACACCATAAGGTGAATAGTTGACTTTGGCAGTGGTATTCAAGTTATTGTTGTTACCATTGTCGAACACAGAGTCTCCAAAAACGAAATAGCAAGGCACTCTCTGTCCACGGACTGCATCGGCCATTACAAACGCCGTGGCCGCAAAAGCCCACAACAATGCTTTGAACATGTTCTTGGCCATTTTGGGAAATTAGTTACTAGAAAATAATAATGATCATCTTTGAAGAAATGAGAAAAGGCTAAAGTCTATATATAAGCAAACGTAGAGAGAGACAGACAGAATGAAGATTCTATTTCAAGGCAATAAATGATGTTTAACTGATTTAATTTAATAAAATAGTCAACTTAATTGTACGTGAGTTGGAATGACAAAATACAAGTCATCTTAACAGGTAAAGGAGAAAAAAAAAACACTCGTGTTGTTTTTGAAAAGTATTTAATAATAGTTTTTCAGTTTGAAGCTGATACATATAATTAATATTTGGCTTCGTGAAGAACCTAGTGATGTTTTATTTTATTTTATTGAATAAAACGATCACGTCTTAACAGGAAAAGAGATTAATTAGCTTGCAAAGTCGATGCTTTGTTTGGTTAGTTAATAATTGTGATGATCTTCTACAATGAGCTGTAGTTTGTTAAAATATATATCAGTTCAATCATGTCGTGAATCCCATAAAACTAGGGATTTGGTTACATAGTCTTATCTTTTTTTGGTTGCATAGTCTTTTCTATGTACAAGAAAAGAAATATATATGAATGAATAGCTGGTGTGACTTAGCAACAACCACATAGACTTGAAAATGGTTAAGATAAGAGATGAAGGCAAAATGGTCATCTTAGCTTAAGAATGAAATTATAAGTTTGCAAGGAGGGTGTTATTTTTGTGTTTTTCTTGTTGTAATAGAAAGTTTATTAAACGTGCAAGTGTAGACATCAGAGAGATCATCTTTGTCAAAATTCATATTCTACTCGAGATTAGGTTATATTAAAACGGGTATCTAATTTTGTTAATAGTTGTTGTGTTTCTTTTTCATTTCGTCTTTCCTTTTTTTTATCAACAGTATACATTATGTGGATTTGAATTTAAGTAGTAACAACACAAAAATAATATCACAAACCACTAGGCTATATATCCTAACCAATTTTAAAACACTATTTGTACTTATTTGTAATTTTGACGTTGCTGCATTTTGAATTTTCAACTATATTAATTACTCTGTTTTCGTCAAAATATATATAACAAATTATCAGTTGTAGAAATGGAATATATTGATTTTTCTGATCAAACTTTTCGAGTTTTAGTATTCAAAAATAACCGTGACTAGTACTCTAGCTTTAAGTGGCCAATTTTAGTTTCTGACACAACAATAAACTCGTAATTTCTAAACACTTTTACCCGCTCTCATGTTTTTTTATTTTTTTTTTATTTTTTAACTCATTGATTTTGCCTTTCAAAACAGACATCATTTGTGAGTACATTTGAGAAAGATGAGAAAAAATAAGAGATAATACACATCAAGTGAAGCAGTTGAATGTAAGTAGAAACAGAATTGAAGAATGTCCGAGATTAAGGTTGGAAATATCTGAACCAAGTACTGAGATATGATTCATGGAGATGTCGAGTTGCAGGAAGTGAGTGAGCCAGTGCCGGTTTCTTGCGATCTAAACCTGCAAGCTTGGCTCTAAGAAAAAGTTGAATATCTCTGACAATAATCGAGGCGGTCCTAGAGACAGTTGAGTGCAGCCTCGAATTTCTTTTATTTGTGTTTTATTCTTCAATTCTGTTTTATTCGTTTTATTCGCTCTCATGTTTTACCTGCTCTCATGTTTTATTCGTTTTGATATTTTGCTTCAATTTCAGTTTTTTATTTACTTAGAAATCTAGATTTTATGGTATATACCAGCAATATTAAAAAAAAAACTATATTGAAAGGATTGATCTTTTCTTTTCTTTTTTTCCTCTGAAAGGAATTCACGAGAACGAAAGTATCACACTAAAATTTGTTATAATTAATCACGTAGAATTAAGACAATAATATTAATTTTTGTGTTGCAATGAAATTAAATAAACAAAGACTATATTTTCAGCAGTTTGCTAATATCGTGCATAAATTTTTTTAATTCGTATAAGTGAAGAAAAAATATATTTTTCTTGTAGTTTACAAGATTAGTCAAAAAATTTCTCGTTTTGTAAAATAGCGAATTTTTTTTTATTTAATCTTTTTGATCTCTCTGTGAGAATTACATATTCTGAGTTACATAGTTGAAGATTTAGAAATAAAAAAAAAAGAAGAAGATATGATCAAGCGAATTGGCCATTAAACCATGAAAGTTGACGGAAAAAAAAAAGAAAAAAAAAACCATGAAAGTAGAACTCAATGCAATTAGTAAAAGTAAGGACTCACAGAAGATGGCGGGCGGCACTTAATAAAACTATTACAAAGGAGAGTGTAAAGATAGTGTTAAATGTGAATACACACAGTAACCCACTTTAATTCCAATTAATAAGAATACGTATCATTTAAATTATTTTAATACATGATTTAGGGATTGATTCATTCATAGTTTAGAAATATAAAATATGACACATACATGCAAAGACATAAATATGCTTATAAGCAATTAAAGACATACTGGAATTCAAATAAGGAACATCATGTCGGGTTTCAACTTCGGTCGCACCGATGAAATTTGGTACATCCACGGCGATACTCGTTAACGGGGTTACGGATCTTATGGTGTGAGCCCGGAGGATGGCATCCCGGAGGAGGATTAGGACCGGCACAGGGGTTAACAACACCGTAATCTATGAAGTTCCGGCCTTCCACTGGCTCCGCAATAACGATAGCACATATCACTATCAAGCATATCGCCCATGTCTTCATATTCTTTAAACTCCTCTAGATATTTTTGTTGTTGCTTCTTTGTTTCTTTTGTTTATTGTGAAAATGAGAAACGTGAAATAGGTATTTATACGAAGATATGATGGTTAGAACACGCATTGATTTTAGCTAAATTAAGCTAGGATGTACAAAATTAGGATCTTTTGACTTGTTTTTGGTTTCATTTCGAAATTTGAAAGATGATGAAGGTTTTCTGTTTGATTGCTGTAGATTGTTATAACTATCTATATAAATTGACTTATCTTGAAACATTGTACAAAAGCCAACTCTTAATTAAAGAATAAAAAGTATCTAATTAAAAAGTATCTTATTTTGCATTTTTTGCTCCAAGAAAAAATACAGTTACTAGTTGATTAAAAAACTTAATGTTTTTTCATGTTTGTTTGCATAAAAAAACTTAAATGATTAAAAAACTTAATGCCACTAGTTGTTTGCATAAAACAATAATTTGAAATTAACGAAGTTATAACATTTGTTTCAACGAACCTTTATTTATGTTTAAAACCAAACATTCCCAATTACAAACCATATTTCTCTTCCACTCTTCTATTCTTCTCTAATTAAGGATTTTTGGCAGTAAATCAGAAACGTCTCTTTGCATTAATCTTGTTATTTTCCAGATAACTTGTTCAAGCCCATTAGTGCTATTAACCAGTACAACTGCCTTATTGTGAGAAATAAATCAAAACTGGGTTTATGATGCTCTGATTTTGTGTTTCTTTACAGGTTTTAGCTTGTGCAGTTTGTTTCATGGTTGACACTTTCTTTTTGGTCGGACTATTATCACTAGGACCATTCATTGCATATAGATGTTGAATTTGAGTCTACGAGAAGTTATATTTACAGTTCTCATATATGTAGTTAAAATTGATCTTAATTATCTTTTGCATTTTTAAAGTAGTACTCTACGGTTCAAATGGATTTATTGACCTAAAAAAAGGCGAGTTATTTTACTTTTCATTAAGAGAGATAGTTAGAGATAAACCTAACGAAATTTGTTATTCATTTACTATATATATATATATACATTCTTTTTCCCTTGTTAAAGATCTACCAAAATCAAAACGTCGTCATTTTTCATGTAAATGTCGAAGGAGCTAGCTAGACTCTATATATTCCTCCAAAAGTTGGGCGATGCTGTACGGTTTAGTTAGGTTTCCGGCGAACGCACCTTTAGCCACAATCATGTTGGTGGCTTCTGAGCTGTGAAGGTTATCCCAAAAGATATATTCATTCCGGTTTTCACAAACCGGCTTGTTCGGTATGCAAAGTTCTTCCCCCGGGGAGACGTCGCAACAACCCTTGTTTCCAACCTTAAATCCTATGAAAATTATGAGCACGATGTGAGTAAAAATAGTTTTAGCATTAATGTTAGATTACATGTCAAATATACGAATCATATTTTGCCCAAAAAATAAGTATATATATATATGTGAATCATATAGAAACTATTTAATATTATGAATAAAAATTGCAAGAGGCATAAGATTTGAACACTTTATCTAAAAAAAAAAGACATAAGATTTGAACATAAATATATGTTTTCATACTTGTTCTATTTGGTATCTTCAAAATTCAGTTAGTTCTTAGTAATTCTTTGTTTTTTTTTGTATGATTCACATAACACACAAAATAGAGATTGAATCTGAATGTTGGGACAAAATACTAATAATCTAATATAAATCATTGACTCCACAAACTATCAATCATTCAAAACCTTGTGTTTGATAGGATAAGGTAGTCCATCCAACCAACTGAAAAGAAACAAAGTTTGGATACTTTTTCTAAATTTTAAGTAAAAATTGAAAAATTGGATCAAAATTATAAATATTGAGTTCAAGACTATTTATTTACCTAGACGAGAGAAGACTAAGGGGTTTCCACCGGAGAAAAGATTGACTAAGGTGAACTTAGCACCTTTGACCTTGTTATTGAAATCTTTGACAAGGTCATCAACGTTTTTATTAAAAATCGCCACTGCATCGTTTACTTCACGGGCACAGCTTTTACCGTCACTGTGGGATGCCATAAACTTCGGTGTGCACCCGATCTGACCAAGTCCAAAAACTGCCACCTTTCTCGCTCCTAGACGGTGCAAACTCTACAATCAAATAACAAATATAAAACTATGGCTATTTATAAGAAATCATGAAAACTTGAAAAGCCTACAAAAACAAACCTAATAAAAATATGATGACTATTAAAATAAGTAGATTACAAAAAAGATTCATATAAGTTGCATCAAGAAACATATCTAATTAGTTTTTCCACTTTACCTTCAAGTGAGAACGGTAGATAATAAGGAGAGAATATGCGAACTGTGTAGGACTATAGCGTCGTTGAGAGTTGTAGTGTTTTGGCATGAAGTAGTTGTTGATGTAATCGTTGCTTCCGATGTTGACTGTGTAGAGACATTGTTGCAATTTTTGTGCTGGTATCTTCGCTTTCTTTATAACCATTTTGTGATTTTGTATTTGCTTTCTTAGACTGATTGTATCACCCTATATAGATATATCGTGAGAGGTCAATAAATATACCTATGTAGTTGAATGATATATTGCAGAAGTCATTTTTATCAGGATTTTATGTTTTAGATTTTAAAACTATAATAATTGATAAATATGAGAACGTGTCTTTAACCTTAAGAATTACTTTTACTGGAGTCCGAGAAGATCAAGAAATTACTTTTTCCCCTCTATAGTTTATGTTTTGTTTGTTAAAACATTTAACAGTTCGCATAATTTTTTCATGGAAATGAGAGATTTGATTTAAGTAACATATAAGTTATAGACTTATATATAGTTAATGCCTTATATTTATAAGATATTAAATGCAAAGTAGTAATCACCAAACAATGTCTATTTATAATTGTTTGTCCAGTTCTTACTTCTTACTTCTTACCAAATGTTTGCCAGTTTCTTCACGAAGTCCGCTTCCACCGGAAGCGTAGTTCAATCCAGTGTACGCTTGTTCCCGTGATGCTCCGGTGAATGGCGGAATGAAATCCTTAAAACCCGATAATTCACCTAAAGAGGAAAACACATAAATATATAGAATCTCATGTATATGCTTTATATATGTATATATACACATATACAAAGCCGTCATTTAGTGTTGGCTATTGGAGTACTCAACATAGCTCCAAACTAAAAAGAAACAAAAATTTTGAATTTTTTTTTAAAATACATATAAATTAGGGTATATAATTTTTGACAAAAATTGTTTATTTGTGATGGTGATGTATATATTCATCTCATAATACGTAATTGGGCATATGAATGACATGTATATCAGATGATTAAAAATGGAGGTACTAGCTATTGATGTCAAGAAATTTAAAGTATTTAATTAAATGAAATTTTAATATATCTTTTTTTATTAAAAAATACATTTGTTAACATATTAAAGATATCTCAGAGAATTTATGAATTTTTTTAAAAACTCTCTAAAAATTCTTTAAATTCTGTCATCATTATAATCATCATAATTCTACATTAATCACTATCAATATACTGGAAAACATATATAGACTGACCTATAAAATCTGGGATAGTGCGGCCATTAGTAAACCGGCCGGTTGGGCCATTGGGAAAGTCAATACCGTAAGGTGGGTAGTTGACTTTTGCCTTGGTTTTCAAGTCATTATTGTTGCCACCATCGGAAATTGAGTCTCCGAAGACGAAGAAACACGGCACTTGTTGCCCATAAACCACCGTAGCCGCTGCAAACACGGTGGCAGCAACAATCCAGAATGCTTTATATATTCCTTCAACCATTTATTTCTGTAATAATAGGAAACTAAAAAGAGGTATTACTTATTGCAGAAAATAAGAGAAAGATCTATTATAAGAAGGGCCGGAAGTTTTGAGTTTAAATTTGAAATTGATTCTATGAAGAATATTAAAAGGCTATTTAAAAGATGGGGTAACGAGTAAATTAAGGGAGACTACAATATTTCATTTTTTTTTGAGAAATTGTGGGAAAATACCCTATATATATTTATAAATTTGAAAATACTGATTTTCTTTTAAAAAAATAAAAATTATTTCTTAAAATATTATTTTTCGTAAAAAAATACTTTTACGAAAACTTAATAATAACTTATAAAAATCTAAGATTTTAAAAATAAAATCAACTAATTTTTTGGTGTAAAATAAATATTTTATTTATACACAAATTTAGTTGATCATTATTCTAAAATTTTAAAAACATATTTAATATTCTGATCATTATGTTCAAGTCGTGAAATAGGTTAAAAACAAATTGCAGCAAAAATTTAACCAAGATTGAAATGTACTAACCACGATCCACACACCCAAATGAAAATCAAGTAGATCCGATTGATGGGACGTGTACCTTCTAACATGTTTAGCTCAATTTTTATTTTTTTTAATTAGTGTAAGATTGATTGGAAATTGAAATTGAAATTTTGTAAATCAAATTTGTCCTTTTTGATTTAAGAATTCCTTCTAGAAACTAACTAATTGAGTGGCAATTTGTGTAAATAAATAACTAATTTTGAACATTTACTTTGATGTACTCTTTAAATGTTATATAAGATACTTAGATACATAAGACGTAGTTAGATAATCTCTCACAAAACTTAAGAAACTTATATTATATACATAGAATGATAGATAGCTGCTAATCAAAAGTTCCATACAAATAGGGACACAAAGTCTCCAAAACATATGACATGTTATTATCATATTAATAAGCATATATAGACAATATAGAGCTATAACATAGCATGCATACGAACATGTAATAAATATATATATATTTATATATATATATACATGTTAATTAATTTGTACAAGTCACGGAACACTTGGTGGTACAGTCAAATGAACATCCTCCGCTGCGGCTAGTGCTGTGATAACCATCCTTTTTAACGTTGGTAGATTTGTAACAGCTCTCTGGACACGTCAGCTTCTTACCGGAACAAGGTCCTTGGGCCGGGCATGTATGTGTATTCATATCTTTATTTCCGAATCCTCCTCCAAATCCATTGAAGGATTTTGAACTGAAAAAGCTGCTGAATCCAGTATCCCAGAGTTGACGACTTGCTTGAGATGCTGAGACGAAGATGATTATCAAAAGAATAGGTAAAAGGATTGATTTGGTATACATGATTTCGTTGTGTGTGTGTGAATGGAACTATGTTGGTGAGATTGAAGAGAATGATGATTCGATATGTACATATATATAACATAGCCTGACCAGTGATTTTCTTAGGTTATTTAGAGGAAGAGGCAATGAGAAAATTTAGGCAGACTACAAATTTTTTGGGAAAGCTCTCTAGTTTTAGATTAATTTTAGCGGGATTGATAATTGGTGGTAGTAGCTTGCAATTAAGGAAAAACTTAATTTCTTGCAAACATGTATTTTCTTTTTGTCAACATCAACAAAAAATTATGCATATCATTGAAATATAAATTTAAGGTTACGATAATGTATGCCTTAGTCTAAGTTACTAGGGATTTAATTGATAGTGTTGATACCACTATGAGAGCTAATTGATGGCATGAAAAAGTGTAAATATACACGAATTTGATTTAATTAGTTCATTATAATAGAACTCAGTGCGGCTCAATGTAATAAGTAGACCCTATTCCCAAAGGCCAAAACTAATAAAGGTCATTTTAACTAAAAATTAAAATTATATATGTAAATACGAACATCTTGTCATTTTGTATCATTTAAAAAAAATCATTTTTAGGATTTTTTTTTTTGTTCATTGAATTGGTTAAATACAAAAACCTTTCTACTTATAGGTTTGTCGCTTACAAACAAAAAAAAAGGGAACAACCTCCATTTTAGTTGCATAGGTCAATTTTAGGAGATTTTGGGTCTATGTATAATCATGATAAGATATGTTAGGAGAGATATTTGTTTCATAAAAAATGGCGCTTCTTTTTTTGTTACCATAAAATTGAAGACTATATTATATATCTTTGGAATTGTACATGTCACGGCAGCACCTGAGACACGTTTTGTGAATGATCCAAGCTGAGAAAAATCCATTCTTCGTTGAGATTCTCAAGATTGTTGTTCTTCCCACTCTTGCCTTTATTAAGAACATCAAAGTGGATGATTATGAGGTTTTAAATTAATAATGTCAAATAAGAACATCTTTTTAGTCTCTTTATAATATAATGTTGTTAATTGTTTAAAAACCAAATGAAAAATACTTACAAATAATGTTTGACATACATATGCTTATGAGTTATGAATAAGGTCAAGTTCATTTATAATTTCAATTCGTTGGTTAACGCTCAAAATAAATTATGACTAACCCACAAAAATTTGTTTAGAAAATGGGCTAGACAAATTCAACTATAATCACTAATATATAGAATAAGCTTTGCTCAATCCATGGGTTACCGACCCATTTTAAACCCAGTTGTGATGTGAAACAATTTTGTTGAACCCGATGAAAGAGAACAACAATTCTCGATTATTAGTTTTTCGCGGAAATATAATTATTTGTTTTTTTTGATAAACTAAAGCGGATATAATTTAGGTTGAATATTCTGATATTAATGAATATTCAAACACCGGCCTATAACTAATTCATTTTAAATCTAATACAGTTCATAAAATCTATTTAAATGTTTGAAAAGGTTTTAATTTTTTAATAATTAAGAATAAATTGTAATATCTATTACAAAGTTCAGTAGTTTGATAAATCTTATTATATAAACATTGGTTACTCTTACAAGAAGCTTACACGTGTTAAAATTCTAATTAACAAGATTATGACAGGTGTCCATTGATCGATGAGATTTTGATACGTGTGAAAAAACTTATTTCCTTAATCAAAAAATAAAACCAAGAAAAAAAATCAAATAGATAATTTTTATTTTTTATTTTTACGTATATAATTTTGAACAAGATTTTAACAAGTTTAGATGAGTTAAAAATTATTTCTTTAATCAAAAGAAAACCCAACAAAAATAAAGAGGAAAATAAATAAATAATAAATTAGATAATTTTTAATTTTCATTTTCCCTAATATATGTTCAATCTTATTACTTCAATAAAATTTATATTTTCTTTTCAAATTTATATTTTTAGATTTTCGTATTGTTTAGAATCCAATAAAAATTTCAGTTTAATAAAAAATAATGATGAACTTTTTCAGTTTAGTCTTTTTAAAATTTTTTAATACAATTATAAAAAAAATTTATAAACATATCGGTTAAACGACTAAAACAAAAATATTTGAATATATAAAACAAAAAAACTTTGATTGAATATATTATAAACAATAAATACAAAACCTATATTTACTTATAATACATAAAATTTCTGTAAAATATATAATGTAAACAAAAACTAAACTAAATAAAGTTTTAAATATATTTATCAATTCATGTGCAATGTGCGGATACTATCCTAGCATGTATGGTATATAGAGGAAATAAATGTGAGATTTAGGAATAAAAGCTGTAAAGCGAGTGCACGTGGAGCATTTGTAGAAATTCATCCAAATTAAGAGTACTAACAAACAATGTACTTAATTCAATCCACATGCCCCTCCCCAATCCAAAACCATATCTTTAGTTTTTTTTTTCAATAATGAAATCGTATTCTGTAATAAATTTGTAAAAAGAATATAAAACTAGCAAATCACAACATGACATTTACCATCACAGAACTTTGTATAAATTTTCTGACAAAGTTGTACGATTTCTCATCATTCAAACCGACAAAATACTAAATTGTATTGTATTGGTTGTAATTGAATATGCGCAATTAGATTTTCATGAGATTATATTGTATGTTTGTTTAAAAGAATGCACGGAGAGAGATACATTTGTGCTTACAAAACTAGCTAGATGTTAACTCTGAACATACCTAAAGAAATTGGTCAGAGTTGTTTAAAATTTGAAGTAACACGTTTATATTTATTTATTTTTGGCAACAAGTAACACTTCTATATTATATCAGATTTAAATCCCGTTCATCTCACAGTGTGGTTAAACCTTAATGTTGGACATTATGTTCAGTGGGGATTCTTATTGGTGCTGTAAAAAAATATTTGGACCAATTTTTGAATTTTAGCAAAATAGCTAATAATTTACAATACCCTAATAGTACATATAGTTTGAAATTTCAAAATTTCTATCGAGAACAATTATAAGGTAATCAGAATATTAGGTTTTAAATTTTGACGATATTAAATCTGAGTAAAGTATGTTTATTTTAAAATGTTGTTTTGTTTTAATAGTTGAAACTCTTTCAAACACTATTTTCGAGGTGCTATTCCTGGAATAGGTTTTCAAAGAAATTAGATCTCACCCACTTTTCCTTTCCAAAAACAGCAAGTTTGCTAGGGTTTCCTATCACTTCTGGCAAGCTTCAGTGACATCTGAGACCGCCGGAGCTTCTCCTCCTTTCTAGAGGAACTATGCTGCATAGTCTCTGGTTCCTGATGGTGTAGAAGTTAGGGCACTAGTGATAAAGGAAGGCTTTCTCATGAAGTGGGACTACGTTGGATCTTCAACAACACGCCAAACCCAAGCTCGATTCAGAGATTGACCACCATAGCTGGAATCCGTTCGCCTCTGGTCGCCGAAGCCACTGCAATGCTACATACGCTCAATGAAGCTTTAGACCACCGATTCACAAACATTTCAATCGCCTCAGGTTCGCCGAAGCTTATCAAGGCTATCATATTGAAGTTTTTTTCAAAGGAACTTCACGGGATTCTCCACGTTATCTTTCTTCAAGCTGCGAATTTCTCTTCGATCTCTTTCAGATTTGTTCTGACAAATGCCAATAGACAGGCAGAAACTCTAGCAAAAGAGGCCTTAAGAAATCTTGTATGCAACCGGACCTACCCTATTATCTTTTAATCAATTCAAGTATTTTGCACACAAAAAAAGCATGTTTATTTTTATGTAATTACTTGAGAGTAGTTTTTCCTTCCAGAAATGTGATAGTAATTAACATGAGTACTTTAATTTGAAACTCAAGTTTGTGAAATAGTTTTAGCTATATAAAGATACATTTATATTTTGCAAGTCAAATCATACTTCTTGGAATGTAATAGAGGAACATTGCACCTTCTTCTTATTAAGAAAAAACATTGCACCTTCTGCATTAAAATACAACGGAAACGTTAAATTCTAATGACAAACAAAGGGAAAAAAAAAACAGTTTTTAAGAAGCATTAACTGGAAACTACTAATTTCTTAACTTTCTTGTGAATGGTGAGCCCAAAAAGTGCAGTGTAGTACGAAGAAAATGTGATGCGGTGTGGTTGTCACTATTCACAAAAATTGTGATTATATGCGGTGTAGTTCATGTAATTGTATGTTTAATCAATTTTGTTATAATTTTTAATTACACCAAACCTAATTAAATTAAAAACGTTCTCAATTTTGTTTATAATTTCATAAAGCTAAAAATATATATTTTAAAAACTAAATTAGTGATTTTTATCATCCAAAACAATATATACTCCAATACAATTTTTTCATTTGATCCGCATTCACCATAAATTTTTGTTATTCACGGATGTATAGTTTTATTGCGTGATAGAAAAAAGAACGGAAAAAACAAGTAATAGCCAAGTCAAGTTTATGTGTCAGTGTTTTTTTAATCGCTTGGTTATTGCAAAAAACTATTTAACTGGCGTGCTGAAACTCTACCTTAGGCAGCCTAGTTAATAATTACCATATTTTGTATATAATTACCGAAAAACAAATATATTTAAAAGTGCTATTTGTTAAGTGAATTGTCTAAAATCTAACGATTTTTTTAACTTCATACATATATTAGTTATACATAAATTAAAGTGAGGAAAAATAGGAAATTAACTATATGCATGTGAAGGTGGTTGAAGGGGAAATAGTATGTTGCAAAGTACATAGTTGGCCAATGGGATACACACACATACATATATCCATATATTGATATATATTAATATATATATATATATTAAATAAATTTTCAAATTCTAAATGTATTTTGTGTAGAATTCACAAAGTTTAGAAGTGTGAAAACTCATAAAAACCTACTTTTCACTTTGTATATCTTTTTGAATGGCCATATTACCCATTAAAATTTTAGGTGAATTTTTCAAATAAGTGTTATGAGAGGTATTGAGAACTATAAAAAATGATCGATTTCGAGAGGATCGTGTTTAGTAGTGTATAATTCTCAACATAATGGTTACAACTATTTTTCACGTTATGAATACCAAAAAGGTCTAATTTAGTTTTTAAAATTGCAAACAAAAAAAGGATGTGGGCCGGGGTAAACCAATAATTCCAAACTAAGCTATACCAATAAATCATTTTATTTGGATCATTCATCATTGGGATTCATGGGTTTTGGGTTAGGTGATTAATTTATGATGGGTTTGCGGAAAATTCCTGTCAAAGAATCTGCTCATTTCCAGGAGTAGTTGACGCTGACCTATAGCTTCGATTTTTTGAGAAGTCAACCGGATATATCTGATGCTAATGTTTTTTTTTGAAAATCTAATAATTCTAAAGTCATCATAATTACAACCAAAGAGAATGATCAAAAGGAGAGTAATTAATGAGGAGTGTAAAGTAGAGGTAAAGGACAGAGATATAGAACAAATGGGTAAGATCAAGGACACAAACACATTCACACATGCATACATACATGTTATGCATCCATATATACTTGCTCATACGATATACAAGTATGTGTGGATGTGTACAGAGAGAGGCATGTGAAGGCATTAATATGAGGTGGGGTTTGAGTGTTGATGTCTTCATATTCTTGCAATGGAGCCACATGGTAAAGAGGGAACTCAAGCCCCCTCTCTTTTAGAGTAGGTATGATTCATCCAAATTAAGACTTCTTCCATGTGACTCCATGTGTTTTTTTCTTCCATCACCCATTATTCACTTTTTTCTACTTTTCATTATTTTTCTTTTTAGTCTCAATTTTGCTCAATTAGCTTCCAAGATCCTATGCCGAATATAGTTAATGTTAATTTACACTGATTATTACTTTATAGTAATTTATCAAAAAAATTCACTTGTTACGAGCGTACTACTTGCCAACATAGATTACCATAAATTTAAATCCCTCTTGAACTATTTTTCTATATTTTTAATATTTGACCCTTTTCCCAAATATATGAGCTCATTTATATCCAAAGAAATAACTTCATAAAGTGTGATCGTGTCAAATATCACATGAGTTCTACCTATAGCATAACTCATTTCACACACATCATCAAATACACAATCGTAGGACCTCTCTCCCTCTCTCATCTTGTGAGTTTATGCTATATATAAGTATCTACTTTGTAGACTTCCTACGAAGCAAACAAAATCTCAGATGGAGAGGCGAATTATAAACAAGAGAAAACGAGTCTTTTCTCTCCAATCAAACAAGAACCCTAAGGCGGTCTTCGCGAGAAGATACGCGAGTCACTTGGTTCCAGCTCTCAAGAAGATCAACATGAACAAAATCTCTTCACAAACCAACCACCAAAGTTTCGAAAAAACCGTGAAACATGAAGTAGACATGGCTTTCGCCTTATCTGCTCAAGAATTTTCATGGAGCCGTGTCTTGCAACAAAAGCTATTATCATCCTCTCATGATGATCCAATAAGCAATACTTCTTCTTCCACGATTTTAGAAAGATCGAGCAACAAAGAAGGCGGAGAAAAACACCAAGACCGCGACGAAGGAGGAGGAGGAGAAATCAAGAAGAGATTGAAGGAACTGCAGAAGCTTTTGCCAGGTGGGGAAGAGATGAACATGGAGGAGATTTTGAGTGAGGTTGGAAGCTACATTGTCTGTCTTGAGTTGCAAATGATTGTTCTAAAATCTCTTGTGCAAGATAATACTTGTTAAATATTATTAGTTCATTGTTTCATGTGTTGTCCTTTTATCAAAAGAGGAAGTTAACTAGTTTTATATATTTTCTTTATTCTGAAGAATATGAATTATATTACAATGGTTTTTTTTTCTTTTACTTATCATTATCATAATGTTCTTTCTAACCATTAAAGCTAAATTTAGCTACTTTTTTCTTTAAGTTTTCTCAAGAAAAGAATATTTACTTTAACGTGGGTTTTATCACTTTGATGGGGTTTTATTTCTTCTCTTAATTATGATAAAGATATGTAATCACAAGGAAGAAAATATAGATTTAAACTGGTCAAATTGACGTCCAAAAAGATGGTGAATTTTGTAATTTAAGTTACCAAGATCCTTTATTTTGTCTTATTTCTTTGTCCTTAAGAAAGTTCATTATTTTATTTTAGTTAATATTTCACTATTTCAAAGTAGTACCAAAAACCAAAAAAAAAAAATGATTCTAGTTATATTTCACGCCGAGTGACTTTGTGTAGTCTTTTGCATTGTTGGATTCGTAGTCAAAACATTTGAACTTCGAGTTCTTGAGTGTGTGTCATTGCAAATATTTGTATGTCATATGCACTCACCATATAATATAACTACCAGTAGCTGAGTTTATCTACATCCGCAGCAAATAGTGCACTAGTAAGATTAAAGAGAAAAAGTCACTTTTCAACGAATGCACATTTGACTTCGTATCAAGGCTTAGAGTAAGTGAAAAAAGTGATCAAATCATTACTTGTTTTTAGTGAAATATTGACAGAATAGAGAGAGATTACAGCAAGTGGGATTTGAAGTCATCATCAATATCTTTGCACGCGACTCGAACTCATTCCCTACTTATCCAAATTCACACTCCAATCTTTCTCACAAGATAGACATCTTGATTATGTATAAGCATATATATATATACTAAAATAATTTTTTTTTAGAATGAAATTAAATATTATCTTTATGATGAAAATTATCAAACAAACAGAAGAGAAACAAGAGTGATAAAGATCACATTAGGCCATTAAAAAGGGTGTAGCCAAAGTGCCAAACACACAAAGGCATAGGCAAAGGCCTTGTTTCTTCAAAGGCAAATTTGCGAAGCTCTCGAAGTACAAGTTTTAATAACGATAACTAATAAATAAAAAAAAAAAAAAAAAAAAAAAGAGTTTTGGAAGAGTTATGGCAATACACAAGAGTTCTCTTCCCTCTACTGTAATGACCTTAAAAGAGAGATTTGTGAAGACAAAACAAGAGAGGAGTCATGATGAGGTTGGTTTGTGTTGTGCAAACTGCAACTACACAGTGTAGTGATGTCCTGCTGTATCAATGTCCAATCCCTTTAGCTTTGCCACTGATTCCACATGTCCCTTCAATGTGTGAAGCTCCCTAAGCCTGTCACAACATAAATATAAAGCATTCACCAGTCAGAATCAAATCAAATTGCATTTTCGGTTGGGATCGATTTAACCAGTAGTAGTACTTACCTAGCTATCTCAGCCCTTCTCTTGGCTTGCTCCGCGATCTCAGACAGCTCTCTGTAACTTCCTTTCTCTGGGAAGATGTTAACCTCTTCTTTTGGCTGCAGACCGTGCAGTGTCCTCTGAGCTTGTGCCCATTGAGCTTCTCTTTCTCCAATACCGTAATCTTTCTTGGTAGTGAAAGCGGTCTGTCAACATAGTAGAAGATGCGTTTAGTATAATATTTACCATCAGGCTGTAAAAGGAGGTCTCTATAATGGTAGATAGAGAGTTAGTTGTATGTACCCTGTTGTCAAACAAGCTGACCCAAGCCTTTCCACTCAAGATATATCTGATGGCAAACTTCAGAAGGTCCTGTGGGAAGTATGTTACAATACTGTAAATCCATATCACACCAGCCCATCCCCAACCGATACCCTTCACCTTTGCAAATGTCCAGTCCGCATACACAGCAATCAAAGTCGCAACCTGCATTTGAAAGGAAATGTGAATGAATTTCAATTGGTTTCTTTTAGCTAACACAAGTCCAAAAAATATGTGGGCTTGATGTTCTTACCAGTTGTGCAATGATGAATGCAATCATCAGTAGCGCCCCAGGACGTTCGACAAACGACCAACTCCTTGACCTCGTGACAAAGATTAGAGCTTGACTGATTATACTAACTTGTAGATACACAGCACCCATTAGTTCACCGTCACTGTCCCTGATTGACCTCACACCAAACTTGTCCTGCAAATCAAAGGTGAGATACAATTTTAAGACTCGGAGCAAAAGGCCTGGCCATATATCCATATAATCTCTGAAGCACTTGTACCCAAAAAGAGAAAAAGGAAAAAAAAAAAAAGAACTGATGATGATTACCGAGAAAAAGTCCGTCTTGTGAATAGCCCAGAAGAAAATAACACTCATAATGGCTTGATAGCCTCCCAGAACAATTCCAGTGGCGAAAATTTCTTTGAGCTTCCAGCTATCAGGTGTGGGAGATGGCTTAACTCTGTCCTTTGAGATTGTCATGATAGTACCTAAGAGATAGTAAAAGATAATACCATAAGATATAGCTGATAGAGTATTAGGACGGTGTGTAGAAAAGTATAAAGTAATTTGCTTACCGTCATTAAGGATGGCAATAATCAGAACCATGAATGCTGAGAAGTCGAATTCCCATATCAGAGCAATAAGCATGAAACCAAACTGCAAAAGTTACAAAGCAATATGATCAGTACACAATAATAGAAATCACACTGAACAAGTGTAGATCTCTAAATGGGGTGTCTACTTACCACAATACGGATTGTGATTGAGACTGCATAAATCTGTCACAAGCAGGAATAAAGAGTTATTAGTTTCCAGTGCAAACGAACACAAGTAGTTAGCATATAATATAAGAATAAAATTAAGAGAATATGCACGGTATAGTTCTTCATTCTCTGGAAGATAGCTCTGCTAGTGAGCACTGCACTGATGATGACACTCAATCCAGGTTCCGTGAGAACAATATCTGAAGCACCACGAGCAGCATCTGTAGCATCGGCCACAGCAATACCAATATCTGCTTTCTTCAAAGCAGGAGCATCATTGACACCATCACCAGTCATTCCAACAATGTGCTTCCTCTCCTGCAGCTTTTTCACAATTTCATATTTGTGCTCTGCAATCAGAAAACATAAGAAGTTTGGATCAATATAACAAACCTTTATAATACATATGATCAGGCTTAAAATGAAAGCAAGTTATAACCTGGAAAGACGCCGGCAAACCCATCAGCCTTCTCGATCAACTCCTCAACAGGGATGGATGCAATGTTCGAGTCCTTGTCAGTACCGAGAAGAGCTGCAGATGGATACATATTGGTTCCCATTCCAAGCCTGCGACCGGTTTCCTTACCAATAGCAAGTTGATCACCTGGCGACGTAGTTAGAGCACAAGTTAGGGGAAAACACTAAGTAACCATGGATTTCATAACAAAAAGTTGATGAATAAGTATAGTTACCAGTGATCATCTTAACATTAACACCGAGATTCAACGCCCTACGAATGGTTTCGGCACTGTCATGTCTTGGAGGGTCAAAAAGAGGCAACAAGCCAACAAATTCCCATGGTCCACCTGGGCTTTCTTTTGTTTTCTCAGGGACCACCTAAAAAGGAATAAAAAAGCATCTGAACAATTGTTTCGAAGCAAAATAAAAAGCAAAAGAAGACAGAAAAATGTAAGAATCACTGGTAAATAAGTACCTGACGAGCAACTGCCAGTGACCTAAGACCGCGCTCAGCATACTTGTCAATACAAGAGAGTACCTTCTTCCTAAGGTCAGGCCTGGCATTGGCAAGGTCGAGGATCTGTGTGGAAGAATCGAATTAGTAGACCAAATAAAGGAAAAAACTTAACACCTGCAGGGAAAGTTAAAGATTCATCACCTGCTCGGGAGCACCTTTGCTGACTCTGTGCCAGTTACCATCAGAATCGATGTAAGTCAAAGCAGTTCTCTTGTCCACAGGGTTGAACGGAAGGAAGTGAACCTCCCTGATTCCAGCTCGGGCCTACGAAAATCCAAGTGAAACATAAGAACTTGTATACTCAAATGCCCACTAAACTACAGAAGTAATTCAAACTGGAGAGGTTCATACCTCCTTTGGATCAGCAAGCATTCCAACCATGGCTGCATCAATAGCATCCTGGTTCTCAACCCTAGAAGCCATAGCTGCAAATAATAGAACTTGATCTTTCTCCACACCCTTGCAGAAAACCTCAACCAAATTTTTATCCACACTCAATTTGTTGAGGGTTAGTGTCCCAGTTTTGTCACTGCAGAGGACATCCATTCCTGCCATTTCTTCTATAGCAGTCATACGTTTGGTGATGGCACCTTGTTGAGACAACCTGTGAGACCCGATAGCCATAGTCACAGACAAGACCGTGGGCATAGCGATGGGGATACCACCGATCAAGAGGACCAAGAGATTGTCAATTCCATCTCTGTACTTTCGTCTTTGGATAGGGTACATGACGACTATTTCAATCGCTATACCAATAGCAATAGAACAGATACAGAAGTTTCCAATGGATGTAAGAACTTTCTGGAAGTGCCCAACTTGGTTAGTGCTGTCCACAAGATGAGCAGCTTTACCAAAGAAGGTGTGAACTCCTGTGGCAATTACAACCGCTTCGATTTCTCCTTGTTTACAAGTTGAACCAGAGTAAACTTCTTGACCAGGGTGCTTGGTCACAGGAAGGGACTCTCCAGTTAGAGCAGACTGATCAACCTTTAAAGGATCACCTTCAAGAAGACGGGCATCGGCTGGGATAATGTCTCCAAGTTTAATGCTAACAATATCACCTGGGACAAGAATAGCAGCTTCTTGTTCACTCCATTTTCCATCCCTAAGCACCTGAAAACAGAGACATCACAACAAGAAAACAGAGAAACAGGTTAAGCTCTAGAGAAGTCTCGAAATGTCCTGTAGACCTGTACAATAACGTCACAGCATTCTCCAAAATATTACCTTGGTTTTAGGAGCAAGACCAGCCATAAGAGCAGCTGCAGCATTTCCGGCATTGTTTTCTTCAATGAAACTGATTGTAGAGTTGATAACAAGCAGACAGATAATACCCACAAAATCTTGCCAATCCGGAGGTCTACCATCACCATTGGCCAAAGCAATGGCCATGATAGCTGCAGCTTCCATGACCCATGAAAGCGGATTCCACATAAACCCCAGAAACTTCAGAAGTTTGCTTTCCTGTAATTTTTAATGAAAGATCAACAATGCTTAGCACAAAACACATTCACCAAAGCTTTCTAATATTAGAAAAACAGCAATGCTTAGTCAAGCTCAAAACCTTCTTCTCTTCGAGCTTGTTGGGGCCAAAGATCTGAATCCTGTCTTCCCCTTCCTGAGTCGTCAACCCTTCCTTTGTACATTTTAGCTGCTGGAAAACTTCCTCAATCGGAATTTTTTCCTGAGAAAGAAAAATTTGATCAGAAACACATCAATAGTAACTCATACATCTTCATACAAACAAAAGCGTAAGAAAGTTAAAAACTTTTTAGCTTCGAAATCTAATAATTCGAAACGATCCAACTCGGCGACTCGGAAGATGTAAAGTGGCGTTGACTCAAGTTATGACAATGAAAGGTAAAAAAGAATCTGGCAGTGGAGAAGACGGGGACCACCACTACTACTACTATCAATGCACGTGTTAAGAGACGTGTAACACACGCGCCTGCGGGATTCCCTCCATGAAAGGTGGCTACTTTCCGGCGTGATGAAAGCCAAAGTCCGATTAGGAGTATTTCGGTCATAAAACCATCAAAAACAAATTCATTTAAGAAAAAAAATGGATTTTTACAACAATCCACGAGGAATTTACAAGTTGTGTCTGTTCATAGATGTTTTGCTAAAAGACAAAGAAAAAAAAAAAAAAAAAAAAGGTACTACGGAAAGGTACATCAAATTTTAACTTTAACAATTAAAAAAAAAAAAAACTTTTATAATTTAAACTCTTGTATTTTTATGGGTGAAAGATAGAATATTAAAAAAAGAGAAGACTAACTCACAAGCAAATTCAACTTTTATTATGTATTTATAATTAATATGTGAAAGAGACTTTATTGAAACGTAGCTTAGCTCCACCACAAAAAAAAAAGACGATTTATTTTCTAATCTTGATTTTTTTCATCGATTCACATGTGTGTATAGTTTGCATAGATCTACTTTTTCTCTGATGAACAGTAAACACTTGTTGTAATTTCAACTGTTTATAGCTAATACCTAAAAAGCTAAAAAAAGACATGTTATTTTACTCTAATTTAGACCCAGATTAAAAAGTTCAAATCATTTCTGATTAATTAATTAATAAGGGGAAAAAAGAAAATCTTGATAGAGGTTTTGAATCGGATCCGTGAAATGGAATCATCGGAAATTGAGTTAACCATTTTAGGAGAAAAATCTGGGATTTTTTAGGGGTTTGTAGATTTTCAGAATCCGATCCAAGAAAAAAGGAGAAGAATTGTAAAACCAAATGGTAAAAGAAACAAAAACAACCATGCAGATAGATCTATTCTCATTCAAGCAAATCGTCGAACACTTAGTGGGCATGATTAACAAAAAACTAAAGTGATGAAAAATCAAATGAATCGATCGAGAAGGAAGAAGATCAAAATAATACCAGATCAACAGTCTCGTTCTTGATATCTTCGAGACCTGACATCTCGCTACTCACTTCTTCTTCACACAGAAGTCACAAAACGGCGTCTCTCTCTGTCGTTTCAACACTCGATCATACACCAGAGAGAGAGAGAGTGGGTGAAGCCAGCTTCTGTTGCAAAGCTGATACGCCTCTCCATTTTTATACCATTTAAAACGACGAACTTCTTCACCGTTTTTAGCTTTTGTGGGTCCCTTTTATTTACCCTCGACTTTTTTTTTTTTTTTTTTCCCACCGTTGATTATGATTTGGTGTTCATCAATGGTTCTTAATCTTTTATGGGTCCCTTCTCACTTGGAAAACGTATTTTGACTTTAGATTTCTGGTTTTATAATTTAAAATTTTTAGAGATATTATACTAGTTGTTGTCTGATTCAGTGATTCTGGTGTTCAATGAAAATGTATTTATATTTTTTTACTAAAAACAAAAGAAAGGTTTATTTTGACACATTAAATTAAATTAGGGAAATCTCAAAATTTAATTATCACAAATTTGATGAGATTCTAAATTTTACAGACAAAATATTTAACTGTTGGATTTAGTTTTCTTTTTTTTTGTTTCTTCTAGATATAGATACATATCAGAAGATACTTTAAAAGACAAAAATTCCTATGTATATATACAAATAAAAATTGAGTTACCACAATAAAATTATCTGACCTGTTTTTATGTTTCTGATTAATATTGTGGTTATTTATGGGCACATAATTTGCAGAATCTTAGGTTCTTAACTAACATAATTTTCAGTATATAAATTGATTAATTAATTTAGAAAGTCAATACAAAATAATTATATAAAAACTGAATAATGCTTTAAATTTGGTTATTTGTCCTCAAAAAGAAGTGCAAACTGCGAAGCTAATATTGCTAATCTTTATATATGTGCGTACTACCAGCTTTCTTTTTTCATATGACACACATGAAAAAAAAAGTTAGTTCTTACTATCTTTTAATATATTAACTTAATTTGATAATTTCTCCATTTCATGCTTTAGAGGTTTCTTTTTGTTTCACACTATTTAGGATGTGTTAGAGATTTTTCAAATTTATATGCAAACAAATAAATTTATATTATTTTATAACTATTTGTATTATTTAGTATATTTTATCATTGACCAAATGGTCTTTAATTAGTTTTCTTAAAATTTTAAAAAATACAAAACCGGAAATTTTTTATAAAAATTCTGGTTATAAATCTGACGGAAAAAAAATTCCTGAAAAAAAACTCTATGAAAGAGAAACACATGAAACTAAAAAATCAAACGATATTATAAATAAAAATCATAACTGTAACACAACAAAAATTGATTTAAACGGAAACCATCATCAAGAGTTTCCAACTATAACCGATAACTTAAACCAAACATATATATTAAACTTTTTCATAGAAATCCTTTGAAAAAACTTACCGAAAAGTTGTGAATTGACCAAACACTCGGTAATAGATTCCTCCTCTAGTGATGTACAATATACCTCGTAAATCATTGATTCTTTAGCTTCATAATCCCGAAAGACATAACTTTAAAAAAAACACAAATTTTCTCTTAGATGTGGTGATGTCGGTGGAAACCTGACTTCGAAACGCCTAGATAGAAGCTTTTCAAACATATTCTGATCTCGATCAAATCTTTATTGTAGAGACAAGGAGTGGACTCGATCCAAATTGGGTAGAACCATTCTCATATGTCACATAATTGAGAAATGTAAAAGATAGAGCCCGTAAGAATCTAAAATAAGTTTTCGCCAATGACAAATAAAAACCTGCAAACTTAAACACAAACCACCAAAAACAAGCCTATCTATGCAATTGGTAAAGTTGGAGTTGATAAAAAATGCAAATATCTACAAATTCATATATGAAAACGATAAATATTTTATCGATCATCAACAAAAAAAACTCTTATAAAAGAAGATAAAAGCAGCTCGAAAGGATGAGAGATAAAAAAAATGATGTTGATATCGCACAAATATCACGAAGATGTTGTTTGACGATGGCGGCCTCCAAACAAATTAAAGTTTTGGAGTTCTCTCCTAAACCTAAAAACATAAAATAAAAAGTCATCTTTCATTAGATATTAAAAATATTTTAATATAGAAAACAAATAATTAGTTTCTTAAACTTTATGAATTTAACTAAATATCATATATTATGAACAAATCGAGTATTAATTTTTATATTATTAATTGAGAAGCATATTTTAACATTTAATTAAAAAAAATTAAAATATCACTGGATCTAAAATAACTCTAAAATTTGTATTAAGGATAACTTGGTTAAATATTCTTTTTCTCCAAATCTTCCAATCACTCTCAAATTTTTATCTATTTTTTTACCAGTATTAAATTACAAAATATACAGTTTATAGCCAATCAAATTAAAGATTTGATATCAAATTATATCATATTAATTACTCTCAATCATTATATTTTTTATCATCTCGGTTTCATTTTACAAAATTAAAACATCACATCATCCACATAACTTAAGAATCTATATTAGTTTGTATATGTTATGATTCAAAAATTTTAAAGCAAACATAAATTATTCATCATATAAAGAAAAAGATGTATTAAAAGTTTCGCATAGATTACAAAGTTGAATGATGGTCTAAAAAATATTATAAAAAGACCAAATTAAATGATAAACAAAATTAAAAACTATGAGAGTAGAAAACATGTTTTAATTAGTGTTCAAATTTGAAAGATTTTATTCAGTTTAAATGTAGGATTTATGTTTTTACAACTGTAGTCCTCTAGGTATTGATTAATTAAAGTATGCAAAATATTTTAGTCCGTTATGGAGTAACTATATGGGTTAGCCTATTTTAATTTGCATTCATATTATAAAAATAATCGGAAATTCGATTATGAAACAATTGAAAACAAACAAAGATTTTCAACATGTGAAGGAAAAATAGTGTGGTTTCAAAAGTCATTAATATTAGTACATTAAAAATGCGAACCTAGTTTGTTGTTCAATATTTTGAATGATATGTTAAGCAATTGTGATGAATTAGTCACTGGCAAACGATTTTTTTATATCATGTTAGTGAATTAAACTATATAATGTAACCATGTATGAAACTCTTCAAGACCGTTAGCGTCGAGCTCAAAAATAAACATATGATCTGATTTTATTTTTTCTGTTTCAGCTTTGTTTCATGTAACCGTTTTACCAAACATTATCAAACTCTATTGTTTTTTTGTTGATAAATAAATTTAACATTTCAAACAAAGAAAAACTATTTAAACATTTTTGATGATATTTTTGTTTTTGATTGCTGAGAAAATTGCAACAATTAATAAACATCTAATAGAAATTGTAAATTTTTAATTGAGTTGAAAAGAAGAATACAATGAGTCAATGACGAATCTAAAACCCTATTTAAAAATACCGCCATAGATTGAGGAGTGATGCCATTTTCAGAAAAGGTGGAGTTCATTAATTTGTAGCGATGAGATTTACCTGATGGTGTCAAAAAAATGAAAAGGATTTACACCACTTTGCAATCGTAACGTATTATCGCAATTGGCACTTAAAAATTATTATCAAATCTAATATTCATTGTATAAATATATTTAGTTCAACAGTTTTTATCAGATTTTCCTCTTTATAATTAAAAATATTCTTGATACAAATACTCTAATTTATTTAATGCTAAAAAGTTTCTGACATTTACCCCTTAATTTTCTTGGAGACTAAATCAAATTCAATATTATATATAAAGATAATTTGATGATATATTAGACGGTTTGTTAGATTTTTTATTTTCGTGACACTAGTTTTTCTTAAAGAATGCATTTTTTTTTTCTCATTATATATTTAAAGAAATGTCGTGTTAGAAAAATGATGCTTAAAAAAATAAAAATTAGGTATAAAGACGTACAAAATCTCAGAGAATGTGGACATTAGGAGTTAGGGAAAAAAAGACATAGATGACGTTGGTCTAAGACTATATAAAAACATGTATTAGGAATTATAAAATCTGTTACAAGTGAATGGTAATCCCTAATCTCATATTAATGGCTTTAAAGATGGTAATGAAGCAATGGCTCTTCCAAGGTGCCTCATGGCAAGGTCAGCAATTGCTGGAACGATTCACATGTTGTGGATGATTATTTTCTTTTTAATTTGACGAAAATTGTTTCCAAGTTTTTATTTTGTTTAATTTATTCATCAAAATGGCTGAGGAGGTATTGACTTTGGATCATGCTGGTCCCCAATTAATACACCTTCCCTACGTAATTTCCTCAAATTTTAATTATATATAATATCCCATATACTGGATTCTATTTATATTGTTTAGATAATATCAAAAACAGGCAGAGAAATATGACGATGAAATTTTAATTGTATTATCTTACCTCAGTTGAAACAATCGTTCGATTTATCCTTTTTATACCAAGCTAGGAACATTTTAGATGAATATATTAATTTTAGAGTATTTGTACTAAATGACCATGAAACAATTTTCAAATAGTAAAATAATCTTTATTTAAATAATATTCTATTACATACTGGTTATCTTTATTCCTTTTGCTATGAAACTCTAGATTAATAACACCACGTGACACAATGTAAAGGAGATATGTGTAAGTTTAGTAGCGATTTGAGAAAGAGCTCTATAATTAGAGCACAACATATTAGAAATAGTAGATACCAAGTCCCAAGCTTAAAAAAAAGAAAAAAAATAGCTTTAAAGCAATAAAATATTACTTAATTATGTAATCAGTAATATGGTTTTTGGACCCTTGACAAAGAAAATACTTTGCCACCATTCGTGTGAAAATTTTAACAAAGAAAATATTTCTGATCTTAAAAATAAGTATAGTTTGGATGAATTTGCCTAAGTTCCGGTGATAATCCAACGAAGATCTAGCAAAGATCTGACAAAACTTACGACACCGATGATGGTTAGCTCAATCATGTTTTAAATTGATAAATTATTTATAACCCACTAAATATTTATTTTTCTGTATATAACTAACAATATATACATATATATATATATATATATCACTTATTTCTTTTAATCTCTACTAAAATCTCAGTCTGTCCAACCAGATCTGATTTCCAAAGACATTTGACACTCTTTTAGAAAGATCAACTATATTTCCTGAGCCATTTTTCTAAGTACATATCGAACCAAGAATCAGCTCTTATTTTCCTCAAGTTTTTCGGTTTCTATATTAGTTGCATAAATTTTCTTCTTACTTGAGCATTAAAAAAAGTCTTCAAGACGTTCTATTTGTCCTCCTCATAATAGAAGTAACCATAAGTTGGTTTCCTAACACTTGAGTCATCTACGGTCTACTTTTTTTTTTTTTTGGACAAATTTATTATCTTAAAATCAACATCAAATTATAAGCGGAAGGTTCTTTGCCAAAGAGTGTGACTCACTTGCTATAAAAATTAAAGGACAAAACAAATATAATATAGAGTAATGGTTAAAATCGTAGATAAAAACCAAAACTTTTGGCTAAAAAGTTTTACAAATGATCGATTTGAAATCGATATCCAATTCTTCTGCCATTAAAGACGATCGAACAACACAACTAGCTTGCAATTATACGGTCTATCTTTGCTCAACAAAACACAACAACAAAAACGTCAACATTTTTTATGATCAAACTGCCTCCACCAAATCAACAATCCAATACATCCCAAAAATCCATCTCGGACACATACATATACTCTAACAGATTTTTAGTTACTAAAATTAAACGCTAATATGTGTAAATTGACAAACAATTTCGGTGATAAAAATATGTTACTATTTTAGATTTACTGTAACTTGAACATGTGTTACACTGCTCAAGGTATGTGAGATGAACAATGTTTATTAAAATTTAAAACATTTTATCAAAAGAAAGAAAAAACCTAGACACGTATGTTTCTCAATTATATAAATTTGTCAAAAACATTATATACTCCAATTTGGCAATTTCTCTCATATATACCCAAAATAATTCTTGATAAACTATGAAAGCTCCGAGTTTTTGCCCCATGATTTCTTACGGTATTTGGAGGCAATTGTTGATAATATATATCATGTTTAAGGTGTAAATCATCTATTTTAAGTAGAGTATAACTGAAGTTAGTTTTACTTTGTTTTGTTACTTTTGAAAAAAACAATTATGAAACTTTCTTAAAGCTAACATGATCAAGAATTTCCAAATTAATATTCTTTTATGTATATTATTGAACTAACATTTTTGATTGATTAAAACTCACGTTGTTTCGAAAAGAATGTCATTCTAGAGTTTTATTTTTGTTTCACAAATAATGTAATTTTATGTTTTCAATGTGATTTTCCAATCCAATTTCCCAATTTGTCCTTAATCTATAGTTACTTTTCTTTGAATTTAAGTCATTGATAATTTATTAAATATGGGCATATGAGTATATATATATATATATATTTTTTAATTTGTATGAAATATATCAAAATGAAACTCTTTATGACACGGAAGGAGTATTGTTTATACTGTTCACTGAAAATACATAATTCAAAGTAATTGACTTCGAATATTTTTCACATTAATTTCTCTGTTTTTTCTCTCTTTTGTTGTCAACAATTTCTCTGTTGTTCTTGCGTAAACAACATAATAACATAGGTAATAGTATCAAACAATTATACGTCTTTTAAATAATAAAAGTCTACGTCGAACATAAAAAGCAACATATATAATATGGTACAAAAATATCTGAATAAATACAATTTATTTGATATAGAAAATTTATTATAAGAATTTTTAACTAAGAAAAATATGTTTGAAACTATTACAAGATATGAAATATGCCTATTAATCAATGCCAACTATGTCATAACAATAAATTTTGAAATTAATATTTTTTTTTTTGGTGAACATTTTTTTTGGGAAATTCATGAAATAGCCTACATTTTATTTTATTTTTTAAATAGGGAAATAATTTAGTTTTTTCATGAATTGAAAATAGTCTTAAAAGTCTAAATTCTAAAACACTCTAATCTTCAAAACTAAAGCCTATTAATCACAAATAATAAAATTACCCTAAAATGTAAATCTTTAATATTAAAATCTAATGAAAAATATATTTGTAACTATCCCTTTATCTTAGTTATACATTGTCAGAAAATTTTCATGATAACAATAAACATTTTACTTGTTAAATACAAAAAAAAAAAAACCACGGACTGTAAACTAGAATAACATATCCTGGGTGTTGTAAAACAGAAGAAAATTAGTTTATAATTATGACATCATCAAATATAGTTTTAGAAAATTGGGTGAAACAATTATCCTATTATTTAAACGGTGAGGGATGCAAAAAAAGTTACTAAATCTATAGGAGGAAACTCAAATTCATTGAACAAACTAATGAAAGTGAACGATTCATCAAGTTAATTTTGTTATTTGTTTTCTTTGCCAGCATCATAATTTATTTGTTAGTTCAAAAATAATTAAAATTTGTTCTTTAAGAGTGGTAGATATATTTCTCCAAATTGTTACTTTTTGGTTTATTAGTGTAGTATATATACTTGATCTCATACTTATTAAACCGTTAGAGAATCTAACGGTCGTTACATCAATGCGAGGCCAGCGTCAATTTCCATTGATTGTCGTGCGAAGGTTTTAAATGCGATAGAGTTTTAGAGTGGGGACTTCAACCTCTGTAATCTAACGGGACCGTTACAAAGAAGAAGAAGAAGAAGAATCTGAATTTTTTTACTAAATAACTAAGCTTTTAAGGATCTGTCACTTACGTAGGTGACAGACACATATGTCCAACCAAATCTTGCCACTTGTACGGTCCACTACCTAAAGTCACAGACGTGAAATAAAAAAAAAAGCTAGGTGGATCCGTGGTACTACAGCTTCTGTCACTGAATCTCGTGATGCGTGAACCCACTTGACCCAAACTTTTTTTTTACTAATGAACTAAAATAAAACATAAAATTATTGGTGGTGTGTAATTTGACTAATTGTGATATAAGACTCGGATGGGGAGTCTTTGGTCCGGATCTGAAGTAGAATCGAAGTTAGCTCGAAGCTCCTCCTCCGCTACAACTCGCAAAACCGGTGTGGAAGGCTAGACAAGCAGCTCGCAGCTCCTCTTGTGAAACCTGATGAATGGGATCGTGATGATGGATTGATAAGCACCATAGGGAGTGTGAGAGGCTCCTTGATACAGCTTAGAATCGTGGCTTTGTGAATCACACACAAAGACAAGATCAGAGACAAAAGTTTCAGCAACTTTCAAGCTAAGAGAATTCTCGTTTTATTGATGTAGGGTAAATAAAATGATACACGGCCGGGGATCTTATAGTTTGATCCTTACGGCTACAACCTCTAGGGTTGCGACTCAAAGCAAAACAACAGAACTTGTACGAAAAATAAAAGAAAACGACACACACTCTCAATGGAAACAACATGCTGTTTCCTTATATGGAAAGTGTAGCTACAGACACAAAATAAAAAGAAATAAAATAAAAGACTCTCTTGGGACTCGAACTATACTCATTGTGGGCTTACTAGAGCCACTAAGGCGGGGCCTTATCACCTGCAAGAAGACATGAATAATTGAAAACAAAACGAACTCGTGAGTTAGACTCGAGTGTGGACTCATCATTGTTGACGCTGTGGAGTGTCGAGTAGAGCTTGTATGGCTACGTTGAATTCTTCTCTTAGTTTATCCCTCCTAGCTCTTGTGATAGGTCCAAGTTATCTCTGGAATATTGATGACATGATCGTCTTCCACTTGACGACTTGTTTCGCTACATGTTTGTCGTGTGGTCCTACACTCAACGCCTTGGCTTTAGCTCGGGTTACTGGACCTTCTTGAGTCTTTTCCTCAGCCTTTGTTACCTCAGCATGTCCTTCACGTGTGTCTTCGTCTAATGGTTCAGTCGCTGGATTGATGTCCGCATCATACTCACCCTCTTGAGAAGGTTTTGTCCTCAAAACCGGTTCACCATCTTGTTCATCTGCAACATAGGGTGAAAGGTCAGCAACATTAAAGCTATGTGAAATATTGAACTCACCTGGAAGTTCCAGCTTGTAGGCATTGTCGTTGATTCTTTCAAGCACTTTGAATGGTCCATCGCCTCGGGGTGCTAGTTTGGAGCTTCTCTTCCGAGGAAACCGCTCCGGTCGCATGTGAATCCATACCCACTCTCCGGGCTCAAAGATGACTCGCTTGCGTCCTTTGTCCCTTTGGGCTTTGATCTTTTCATTCTTCTTGAGAATCTTATCTCGTACTTGTTCATGTAGTTTCTTGATGTATTCGCCTCGGTTCTTGCCATCGATATTGATTTGTTCGGTGTGTGGTATAGGAGTTAAATCAATCGGTGTTAAGGGCCTGAAACCATAGACAATCTCAAAGGGAGAAAGATTAGTAGTAGAGTGCCTGGCATGATTATAGGCGAACTCAACAAATGGTAGACAATGAACCCATGTTTTTAAGTTCTTTCCGAGTGTGGCTCTAAGTAAAGTGGAAAGGGTTCGGTTTACCACTTCGTTTGTCCATCCGTTTGTGGATGACAAGTAGTTGAGAACAAGAGCTTTGTCCCCATCTTTCTCCACAAGGTTCTCCAAAAGTGTCCTAAGAATTTGACATCACGGTCAGAGACAATAGTTCTAGGAATACCATGTAATTTTACCACTTCTTTGAAGAACAGATCGGCGATTTGGGAGGCATCATTGGTCTTGTTGCATGGTATGAAATGTGCCATCTTCGAGAATCTATCAACCACCACGAAGATTGAATCCTTGTGCTGAACCTGTGGTAACCCTAAGATAAAATCCATGGAAATATCTTCCCAAGGAGCGTTAGGGACAGGCAAAGGTAAGTATAATCCGTGAGGATGGGACCTGGATTTAGCTTTGTGGCAAGTCACACATTTGGCACAAGTCTTCTCGACGTCCTTCTTGATATGAGGCCAATAGAAATGATCCGTCACTACAGCCAACGTCTTGTCAATGCCAAAATGACCCATAAGACCACCTCCGTGAGCCTCCTTGAGCAACAAGTCACGCATGGATCCTCTTGGTATGCATAGTCTTTTATCCCTGAAAAGAAATCCATCATGCAAATAGTAGGAATGGAATTCACCCTTACCACAGGCTTCATAAGCCTCGGAAAAATCAGGATCCGTGGCATAGTGATCCTTGAGATGCTCAAACCCCATGATCTTGGCTTCTAGCGTGGTGATTAGTATATATCGTCGGGATAAGGCATCAGCTACCACATTTTCCGCGCCCTTCTTGTACTTAATGACGAAGGAAAGCGTTTCTATGAACTCCAGCCATCTTGCATGTCGCCTCTTGAGTGTTGTTTGTCCTCGGAGATGCTTGAGAGTTTCATGATCGGTGTGGATGATGAACTCCTTGGACAGTAGGTAGTGCTGCCAGGTTTGTAAGGCTCGGACTAGGCGCATAACTCTTTGTCATATGTCGGGTAGTTGAGTGCAGCTCCGTTGAGTTTCTCATGAAGAATGCCACGGGCTTCTTGTTCGGTGTAGCACGGCTCCAATTCCTAGACCTGAAGCATCACATTCAATCTCAAGATAAGGTCAAAGTTAGGTAAAAGAAAGAACCGGTGCTTGTGTTAGCTTCTCCTTCAAAGTATTGAAGGCTTGTTCTTGAGCAACTCCCCACTTAAATGGCTGATTCTTCTTGATCACGGCTGTGAGTGGTGCAGCTACTGTGCTAAAATCCTTGACGAATCGTCTATAGAAGCTAGCTAGTCCGTGGAAACTCCGAACATGTCCGATGGTAGTGGGAGTGGGTCAATCTCGGATAGCTTTTATCTTCTCTTCATCCACCTGTATTCCTTGTTCACTAATAACAAAACCTAAGAACACAAGTTTGTTAGTACAAAAGACACACTTCTTTAGGTTAGCATATAAGCTTTCCTTCCGAAGTGATTTAAATACAAGTTCTAGGTGTGCTAAATGATCCTTAAGATTTTTGCTGTAGATTAATATGTCATCAAAATAAACTACTACAAATTTTCCAATATAAGAACGAAGAACCTGGTTCATCAAGCGCATGAAGGTGCTGGGGGCATTGGTGAGACCAAAGGGCATGACAAGCCACTCGTATAGCCCCTGTTTTGTTTTGAAAGCAGTTTTCCATTCGTCGCCTTCGCGCATACGTACTTGATGATATCCACTTTTAAGATCCATCTTTGAGAAGAGTGTGGAACCGCAGAGCTCGTCTAACATGTCGTCGAGACGTAGGATAGGGTGCCGGTACTTGATGGTTATGTTGTTGATGGCACGACAGTCTACACACATTCTCCAAGTGCCTCCTTTCTTTGGTACGAGCAGAACGGGCACAGCACATGGACTAAGACTTTCTCAGATGTAACCTTGGTCTAATAAGTCACTGATTTGTTTCTCCAATTCCTTGCTTTCCTCCGGATTCGTCCTATAAGCGGGTTTGTTCGGCAGAGCTGTTCCCGGAACCAAATCGATTTGATGTTCTATACCTCTAATTGGTGGTAGTCCGGGTGGTAGTTCTTCGGGAAATACGTCCAAGTAACTCTGGAGTAAGGGTTGGACTTCCTCCGGAATTTCTAGGTCACCTGTATCTGTACTTAGACATTCTTGGTAGAACATTAGTAGTAGGGCGCCCTTGGCACCAAGGGACTTACCAACTGATCCGTAGCTTACGTAAAGGTTTGATGTACTTACCTCTCCGTCCTTAGCCATTTTTGCGTGAAGTGCATGAACTTGAGAGGGACTGAGGGTGCAAGAGTGAACTTACGGTTTTGGTGTGTCACCGAAGTATTGGTTAGTACGTCCGTCATGTTGAGTTTTTCGGTCAAATTGCCAGGGTCTCCCTAAGAGGAGGTGGCCAGCTTGCATGGGCACTACATCACAAGTAACTTGATCAACATACTTACCAATGCTAAATGGAACCGTTACCTGTTCGGAGACCTTCATCTCGGCCTTGTCATTGAGCCACCGAGCTTGTATGGGCGTGGATGCTTGGTTTTCACGAGACCTAATTTCTCAACAAGAAGCTTTGGCCACGTTAGTACAAGAACCACCATCTATAATTAAATTGCAAACCTTGCCATTGATGGTGCACCGTGTATGAAATAGATTTTCTCTTTGTGCGGTCTCCTCAGGTCCTACTTGGACATTTAGAACCCGTCTTATCATGAGTGATTCCCCAGTGTCTGGATACTCGATGTCTTCCCGTGTTCTTCGGACTCGTCTACAGCCTCATCTTGTGACTCGTAATCTCCGTGTTGGTGACGATCATTACTCTTCGGTTTGGGCAGTCTCTTGATATATGCCCTCTTCCCTGGCACTTAAAACAAGTAATGTCACGAGTTCGATTATATTGGTTAGAAGACTTACCTTGTTCGTCACGGAAACTCCTTTGCGGTTCGGATGCCCTTGATTTGAACCTGGAATCTATCTCAACAGCTTTTCCTTTGTCTTGTACTTTGGATACATCATTCTTCCATGTTTGTGGAACATTTCTGGCACGATTGTTGCTGTTATTCTTGTGCTTAATCTGCTGCTCTATCTGGACCGATAGGTGTAGTAGTTCATGTAAACTCTTGTACTTGGCACGCTCAACTTTTCTTTGAATCCTATCTTGTAATCCATCGATGAATTGAGCCATCATAGCCTCCTCGGATTCTTCCAACTCCAGCGAGTTCATTAACTTTTCAAACTCCTCAAAATAATCCTCTACGCTTCTTGTTCCCTGTGTTAACTTACGGAAACGCTTTTGTAAGTCTCGATGAAAATGCTCTGGGACATACCTTAACCTCATTAGGTACTTCATATCGGGCCAATTGTTGACAGCTCCAAAGTGAAGTCGTCTCCGTTCAGCTACCGTTCTGTCCCACCATGCTAGGGCGTTTCCTGTGAGTTGTGCCGCAGCTACAGCCACCCTTTTGTTCTCTCGGTATCCATAACACTCAAAGATGTACTCCAGCCTCCTTTCCCAATCCAAGTAAGCTTCAGGATCTGTTTTACCTGCAAAAGATGGTGGAGTTAGCTTTATATCGTGATTAGTTTCTCTAGGTTCTACTTCTCTTTGGCGGTGTCTCCGAAGAGGATCAACTCGACGTTGTTGTCGAGCTAGGGTGTCGAGTGAGTCTCCATCGGATTCTGAAAGAACTTCCTCTTCAAGTTCAGGGTGAGGCAGGTGCTGTTGGATTCCTGGGGCTCGTAAGTTGGGTCCTTCTGGGTGTTGTTGAGGTCGTTCCAAGTTGTTGAGGCGATTGCCAAGCTCTTGGTGATTTTCAGCAATGCGTTGGTTCATAGTTCTCATGTCGGCTCTCATTGCTTGTAAAAGTTCCATCATATCTTGTTGACGTTCAAGACCTCCGTCAGCCATACTGTACTCCAATACGAGTTGAATTCAAAGTGCTAAGGATAATGTAGATTTTCCTAGCAAAAAGAATCAACACAAGAATCAAATCTTCTCAAACAAACAGTTAAACAGCAAAGGAAATCGCAGTTTAGGTTTCGATATGGGAAAAATACGAAACGATGTCCAAAAATCAAAATAACAATTTTTATATTTTCTGAAGAGTTTAAAGAAGCAAAAAACAAAAGACGAAATATTTTTATGAATTTTTTTGGAGTTTATAAAATTGAAACACTGAAGCAGACGAAATTGAAAAACTAAGAAACAGAAATTTCTGCAGCGTAAGTTTTGATGAACGAAAAATACTAAATGAACTCCTAATTTGAAAACGACAATTTTATGATTTTTTGTATGTTTTAAGAAGCTAAAACAAAAGACGAAATATTTTTTTGAGTTTTTGTTGATTTTATAAAAATCGGACAAGACAGATGTAAAAGCTGGAAAATCTAGAAACCGAAAAAAAAAACAAAAAACTAAGATTGAAAAAGAAACAACCTGGGATAGGAGCTGGTTAGACTCTGATACCAATGATATAAGACTCGGGTGGGGAGTCTTTGGTCCGGATCTGAAGTAGACTCGAAGTTAGCTCGAAGCTCCTCCTCCTACAACTCGCAAACCCGGTGTGGAAGGCTAGACAAGCAGCTCGCAGCTCCTCTTGTGAAACCTGATGAATGGGGTCATGATGATGGATTGATAAGCACCACAGGGAGTGTGAGAGGCTCCTTGATACAGCTTAGAATCGTGGCTTTGTGAATCACACACAAAGACAAGATCAGAGACAAAAGTTTCAGCAACTTTCAAGCTAAGAGAATTCTCGTTTTATTGATGTAGGGTAAATAAAATGATACTACGGCGGAGATCTTATATTTTAACCCTTACGGCAACAACCTCAAGGGTTGCCACCAAAAGAAAAACAACAGAACTTGTCCGAAAAATAAAAAAAAACGACACACACTCCCAATGGAAACAACATGCTGTTTCCTTATATGGAAAGTGTAGCTACAGACACAAAATAAAAAGAAATAAAATAAAAGACTCTACTGGGACTCGAACTAGACTCATTGTGGGCTTACTAGAGCCACTAGGCGGGGGCCTTATCACCTGCAAGAAGACATGAATAATTGAAAACAAAACGAACATGTGAGTTGGACTCGAGTGTGGACTCATCATTGTTGACGTCGTGTGGAGTGTCGAGTAGAGCTTGTATGGCTACGTTGAATTCTTCTCTTAGTTTATCCCTCCTAGCTCTTGTGATAGGTCCAGCTATCTCTGGAATATTGATGACATGATCGTCTTCCACTTGACGCACTTGTTTCGCTACATGTTTGTCGTGTGGTCCTACACTCAACGCCTTGGCTTTAGCTCGGGTTACTGGACCTTCTTGAGTCTTTTCCTCAGCCTTTGTTACCTCAGCATGTCCTTCACGTGTGTCTTCGTCTAATGGTTCAGTCGCTGGATTGATGTCCGCATTAAATTGTGTAATCAAAATGTGAAGCATCTTTTTTTTTTTACTATTAACCTAGGGTAATGTTCTAATACAACCAAAACAATCTCAATTATGAAAATTATTACATATTGTTTACAAAAAAAAAAATTTTAGGGAAAAAATGTTGATACAAACTTCCGTTGACTTTATGTTATTTTATGGGCAAATCAAATAAAAAGACAAGAAATCTACTTTTACCGTTTATGTACTTTTGCATTATTTATTGTCAAAATCTTTTTTTTTTAGCGGATCTTTATTGATTCTAAAGATATCGACAGCTTAAGATAAAATTATAACACATAAATATGTGTATGTAAAGGTTGGCCATGGAGAGAGAGAGATGGGGCAAAGTGGAACTAAGTCTAAACTGAAGATTGGGTCATTGAGATTAAAGACATAATCTTCTATATATTTTATCAGAAATATCTAAGCCATTTTGTCCCATCCTTTGGCGATCATGAAAAAGACTACATAACATATGATATGTGTAGGCGTTTAGTTTGTTTTTTTTTGTTCTGCACATGTATATGTACAACCTACACACGCACATTATATAATAAATATTTATTTGTAGAACAATAAGAGTCCAATAATAGGATGACATGTGCACCTTTATGTGTATGTGCTAAAGTGCATCAGCATCTCAATAAAGCAAAATATTTCATTAATTAGTGATTAATCAATAAAAAACCAAAAAAAAAAAAAATTGTGAATTCCACCGTTCTCCAATTCTAGATAACTTTTCATTTACAATTTCAACACATGCACACAGCACACTAACGAGTTTGAACTCATGTAATAACATTAATGATAATGTATAATCATAAGAGTACAAGGTTCGATCACCACTAAACTACAAGTCTTTTTTTATCGGGATCCTAAACTTACTTCTTGATCTTTTGTGAATTCTAAGTTTTTTTTTTTTTTTGGTTCAAATATGAAACCATGAATTTTGCGGACGCACAATATTTTAATTATAGAAATAATCAAATCAATTTATTATAATTTTTAAGGCAGAAGCAACAATAAGTATAGAAAATTTGGTTTTGAAAATTTTATAGTTGAATGTTATATAAAAGGCAGAAGCAACACTGATTCTAGGAAAATACTGTTTTCATGAATTTTGAAGATTTGTTTGGATTTGGATCCGGAATCTCTCTGTTAAAAAAATAACTAACTAATTCAGTATAATATAATATAATCAATCAAACTCTTATTTAGTTGATACCCCATTTATTTGGTGAAATAGTAAAACATTTCCTAAGGTAGATTAACATATCAATTGTTGGAAAAATAAGGATTACATGTCAAATTTTTAATAAAACACGTGACCGAATGGTGTTACTTTCTTACTTTCTTTCATTATTTATTTCCAAGTCAACCAGAGAGAATAGGTGTCGAATTTAGAGAAAAAAATGGAAATTAAAAAACTCATGAAAAACCAGGATAGTGACAATAATAAAAGAAAATTAAAATAGAAAAGATAAACATCTACTCGTTCATAGTAAGTAAGAGTTGATTAGCGCAGAACCTAGGAAATATTTTTATTCATAGTTACGAGTTTTGTAACTAAACCTATTTGAAGTTTTAAAAATATATATATATATATATATACATATACATATATAATCTAATATTTTTGTGATCTAAATATAGTGCGGTATTTATACATAATAATAACTATTATAACGTACATTAGAATTCGCATTCGTTCGACATACTTTATCCAAAAAAAATTTGCATTCGTTCGAAATGTCAATAACTAATAGTTTTTTTAACAATAAAATAAAATAAAAGATAACTAATAGTTATAAAAAAAAAATGTCAATTACTAACTAGTAACTACTAACTACCATACCTTTGTGTACTTTTGTCAGCTGATCCGTATATAATATGGGCCCGAATAGTTAGAACTCTATTTTCATTGATAAGTGTATTTTTTTTAGTTAACTAAAATATATAATAAATTTATTGGCTAAGCCTCATGTGTTATAATTGTACTTCTTTTTTTTTTGTTAAAAGATATGTTATAATTGTACTTTAACAATAATAATTCTTTAACAATTATATGTATGTCCATTTATCATCTATAACAGTTACGTGTCTATTTGTATGCAAAACAAGACATTACATATATAATGGACGGTTAAACTAACAGTATAATTTTTCTTTTACAAACTCGAATTGGAATTTTGAGAATTTAGCATTTGTCTTTTTTTTTTTTAACACACAAACGATTAAGTTACTAGATTTTTTAACTGTAATTATTGCATGTCCACCAATTGCTATAGATTATAGTTTTATTTTTTACATTTATAGAAAAAAAAATTTCGAATGTTTTAAGCCATTCTGATTAAACCAACGCCACTTCCATAACATTCAAATATGTTTTCAATTTGCTTTTTGTTCTTTTTAGAGAAGATAAATAGGTCAATCAGATTGAAAAATAAATTATTTTCGAAATTTTTTATTAGGACAAACAAAGTTGAACCTAATTAGAACTTGCTTTGGGCTCCAGTATTATGTTACCTCAAATTATACATGCCATATTCGAAATATCAAAAAAATGTAATGCTAATAACAAATAAACTGTCAAGGGAGTTGCTCCAAGCATGAATGAAAATATAAACAATTGTAAATAATAGCGAATTTTCATAGTCAAAATTGAGATATTAGTTACAGCTTTTTCAGGTAAATTTTCCCAAAGATAAACATGTGATCATGTGGTATTCAATATTCATGCATAAGGAAATATTTTGGTGATAAAAATAAATAGCTCAGGACCTAACAGGCCTATTATGTTGGGGAATCACACATTAAGAGACAGCAATAATTAAAATACAGATTGCCACCATTATGTAGACCTAATTTTGTTAGTGTTATAATATATACATATATTTATGATTTATTATTCTTTTTTATAAATAATCTTAGTAATTCAATTGTGTTATGATGCATGTTTATTCTTCTTCAATTTATTAGGTACTGGCCATGCTTGTGCATCTGCTTATGTACCCACCACTTTCTCGCATCTCATTACAATTAAATATAACTTGCCCATGTTTTATAAACTTAAAATATTATTTCCTTTTTATGGGATCCAGTTATGTATCAGAGTAATTAAACAATGTGCAATGTGATGAATTATGAGCCAAATTTTGATATATCTAAGGATTTTGTGTTTATTTCACGTTTATTATAGATCTCCTCAATCAAATCACATTTCACAGGATAGCTAGATAGCCAACAAATTAGTTTTTTTTTCTGACATAATTAGAACCATGGCAATTGGACAGTTAAGAATTTTTTTTTTTAATTATTCGTCTCTGATAGATTGATCTTCAGAGGATATTTTTCCATCTAACGTTCTAATTGACCTGATTTTAGTTGCACTTGAAACTAACATTCTTCTCTACAAAATTTAACAAAGATCAAACCGTATAAAAGTTTTCACCAAAATCGATACCTTAATTAAGTTCATGTAGATGGATGATTGGTTTTGTTGACTTGGTAAAATTGAAATCTTAAATTTCAAAGGAAAAATAGTTAAAATTTATAATGGATCAGATCAAACTGCCATATTATTTTCAAGTTAGAAACTTACATTCTATTCTATCCAACGTATCTAAATGAAAAAAAAACTCTGCTGAAAAGAAATCTTCAGTCCAAAAATACACAGATCGATGCTAAGGAACATAAAATAGACTGTCAACAAAAAGGAATTTAATTTAAAGCTCATGAAAATGACAATGATACAACTAAACTAAAATGCTTGTTGTTTCTGTCGACTTCATCAAATATTTAGACGTGTCTCTTGGCACATTTGTGAAAGTGTTGATAAACCATTAAAAGCGTTATCTTTCTTTTTAGATTTGCTGAGTAATGAAACGGTTGTTGCCAACCTTATGTCTTTAGGTGAGATTCTTGGACGGTAAAGACTAAAGACTACTTCCATATTTTTTTTTTCTAAATAAATTTCTTTGAAAGTTTCCTTTCTTGGTTTGCTTGTTTTAGCATATTGATATCTGGCTAAAGTGGGTTGTGTTAACAATAATTTAAAAAGATTTTTCGACACAATCGTAACTGTTAAACTTAAAACTGAAATTGGTAGCGCAGATTGTTTATGGAAACTATGCATTTTCTAAAATTTAATACAAATGTTTTTAAAATTAAACCGGCAACGGAACCAGACAAACCATTTGGGTCGTAGGGTCAATATAATCTAACCCCATTTGATAAATCTTTTAGTAATACTAATACAATCATGACACATGTTTATTTTGTTACCCAACAAATGAGTATTTTATCCTGCGCTCACCGGCTACTTTCAAATAAGTGAAGTTTTCCACCGGAATACAATCATTCGGAAAATGAGAAATTTGACCCAAACAGTATCACTATAGTAACACGGATAATCACCTAATTGCGTTTTTAATGCGATTATGCAAACTTTTTACCAATCATAATAATTTGCCTAATAGCAAAAAACACACAAAAACATAAAACTGCATTTTTGCTTAACAGAAATACAAATAAATATTTATTAGGCAATTAAATAAGTCTTTTCCTGCTTTTTTGCTAAAGCCATTAATTTTTTCTCTTTTTAATGTCAAATAACGCTCATTTGTCTTAAATCAGCCAAAGTCAACTCTTTCAACCAATAAATTTTCTTTTCTCTTTTTTGGTTATCAGTTTCAAATACTAGGAAATAGTAGAAAACAATCATAATTAGAACAGATAAAGGAATATAGTAAAATAAAATCAAAACGCAAAACAAAGTGGAAACTATTACTTTTGAATTTAGGTACTCAAACGCCAAATGATAGATACACTAAAGACAAAATATATATAAAAATGAATCATAAACGTCAAAAAGTATTTAAATACTAGGAAAATGTAGAAAGTTCTAGGAAAAAATTACATAATTTTTTTTATAGTGATGTTTAAGAAGAAATCTTAAATCATTGCTAGGAAAATGTAAAAAGTTAGAGGAAAATATATATAATTTTTTTATAGTGATGTTTAAGAAGAAATCTTAAATCAACTGGATTAAATGGTTACCAGTTTTCGGAGGTTTTCCCTGCGAATCCATTCGGATCATGGTGGAATCCGATCTGGTTTGGGTAATTGGGTTTGAAAACACTACTTTTTTTTTTCTTTTTTGATAAACTTCACAACATCGAAAACACTAATAAGAAATCTATTACTATAATTTAGCAAAATTCTAAACCAATTACAGTAATTGTAATCTAGTGATTGATGTAATTTAGGTCGTAAGCACAAAATAATATATATTGAACGTAATTTTTTAGTTTCTAGTACTGCATATTCCACAAAACTTCTGCATATCTCGCAATTAATAACATATCATCTCAGTTGGCCATCGAACCTTCTAATGTACTCAACAAAATAATTTCTTTTTAGTTGTCCTAAATAATCATTTATTTTTATTACAAGTCAAAATGTTTGGATGTTTGGCAACTACCTAAAAATTAGTTTGTAGCAAAGAAATAATCAAAATCAGTGACTTTGATGCTTAAAACAAAATATTGAGATTGGAATAGATTGAAGTGACTCGGCAAATAAAGTTTATTACTTTAGACCTTAGCCTCATTGTATGTTGGAGCTTCAAAGAAAAATATGTCAATGGACCCAAAAGGAGAAAACAATGTAAGCAAAAGCAAATGGAATAATATGTTTTATTTATCTTATAAGAAATTATTGGCTCTTAATAAAAAGGAGGTTATATGCTATATGGAGCATCTTGAGAACTTTGATTTTATGTTGGATTCTTTGATTGTAACCAAAGATGGGCACTTTTGTGCCCACTTCTCACTTTCGATGAATTATTGGTGAGTTTCTTGTTTTTATTTTACATAAAAAAATATTTTTTAAGTTCTTTCTTTTGGTCATGATGAAAGTTCTCTCATAGATCGCATATATTCTTCAAAGGTTTTCTATGAGAGAGGAATAATCATAACATTCTTTTGTCCATTTGCTCCAACTTTCAATGGACTAGTTTTCTTCTTATCCTTTGTTTCTGCACCTTAATTTTCTTTTTTTTTTCTTTCTCCCATCCCATAATTTGAAATAATAAAAAGCTTCAATCTTTATTAACTATTCATGGTACAACTAGTTTGAAACTGACATCTATTTTTACTCATAATTTCGAATTATTGGTAAGTCGGAATGTTTTATTGAGTTTGGCACCTTCTATTTCTATGCAATTGAAACTAGGAAAATCTTTTTCTTCTTCTTCTTATTTTTTCCAATCTTTTCGTACTCAAATTGAAGACATATTTACGTTTGAATTGGTGCTATACGCCAACAAATCAACCACATGTGTTTTAAAATTCTACATACAAATATAATGGTTGAAAAGTCTATTCAAAGTTTACCAAAAAAGAAAAGAAAAAAGGGATATTACCAATAAGTAGAACTATTAAAGTCTCTTTCTTAGGTTTATTATACACAAAGATATCAAATACGGGTTAAAACATGAAGACCGAACTCAACCCACTTCACCAAAGAATGAAGATGAACTTAAAATTTTAGAATCACTAAAAATTGGGTTTGGCAAATCAGCTTATTTAACGACATATTACGGTTATCACGAATTTTGTCTGCAGATTGATAGACGAGTCCGTTTGAACTACATGTTTTTATTAGAAAAAAACTTCACATATACACAAATACATTTATATACACTAGTTAACAAATAATCATCTATGAGATATGTGGTTGGAAACTGGAATCATCCGCATGCCTAATGGGCCGAGGCCGGTCCACTACAGTTTAAACGAAGTGGCTATGACAATAAACAATTGTATATACTTTTGTTACATTAAAAACTATGCCCATTAAAAATTGAAGCTTTGTCACAACAAAACTATTTAGTGTAAATGGTATATCCAATCAAGCCTTGTATAATTTTCGGTGTTTCACGTTTAGGGTTTAGAGCATCAACATTGGTGTTTATTACATTTTGTGTTAGAACCTTTTCATGAATTTTTGTCGCTATTGGTGAGAGACCCACTAAATCTCACATCAATTTAATATTTATTTTTAATCTAATTTCATATTTTAGTAGTTTAACTTGAATATTTATTTTAAATTAAAATATTTGTAATTAATAGAAAAGGAGGAGCATGTTTGTCAAGTTTTTACATTGGGAGATCCAATGAAACAATGGAGGAACATTGAAGTTATATGGTTGAACAATCATCCAATGTATACTAGTGAAGTTATGTTTCTTAGCTTCGACTTTAGGTCCGAGAGATGTGATCATATTAATGCTCCTCATGAAGTCGTGAAAGATGACTTTACTAATAATCACTCTCTGGGTTATGAAGAATGATGAGAAACAAGAATGGTCCAAAACTATCTTGTGCTTCCCTGATATAAAGTTGAAGGATTTTAAAATGTTTCATCGTTCGTGCGTCACTTTAGATGGTAAGATCTTTTTACTCAAGGATGTATATTTCCCTTATGACCCTTGTATGTCTACTATTATGATCCAAAGCAAAACAGTTTTAGAAGAATTGAAATCGAAGGTACTACGCCTCGTAGCAATGATAAGATAGTCATTGTAGGTGTGTCCGAGCATTTTGAGAATACAATGCGTTTGTAAGATTCTTTGCACCACATGTCCAAGAACTCAACCCTTACGGCATTTGGGGATCACCTTTTATTTTTTTTATTTTTGTTAAGATACTTAACATTCTTGTTTAGTTTCAGTGAACTAGTTATCTATTCTCTGCATGTATTCATTCATCTATATACACACAAATACACCTATCTTGTTCTAACTCATGATTTCTAACAAAAATCCATACGGTCTGCAAATAACATCAACAAACAAGAATGGAGATGTTCAATTCTGAGACCCCTAAAGTACACATAGACAAAGAGCCATCAGTATGTTGAGCTAAGATCCGGTTCCAATGTTCTCAAGAGTCAAGACAAATTCCTTTAAGTGGCTTTACATCATCATCATAGTCTTGGTTAACCGGTTTACCATTGGTTATACTATTGTTGGTTTCAGAATTCGGTTTCGGATTTCCACAGATAGAATTGGAAGAAGTTGAAGGAGAAGTAGCATCGCCTAGTTACATAAACACAAGAGGCTCGTCTCTTCTTAAGCAAACAAGCCTTATTTCTTGACTCACAAGAAATGATATATATATATATATATATATTTTAGCCAACAGAAACTATTTTCTTATTTGAATTACTTTGCAATCTGTTAATGTTTCAAAATAAAATCCTAATCTCTGTCTAATCACATGAACTTGTCTTAATAAGAACAGAAGCATAGTGATGACTTCTTCTTCTTCTTCTTATTCTTTCTCTTCTAATGTCACTTCAAAAAAGGTAATAGCAAGTACTCTGCATAAAAGAGCTGATGCAGAAATGGAGAAATTATCAGTAAATGGTGATTTGATGAAATTAAAAGACTCTTAAACCCGAATTGGAGAGAAGAAAAAGGCGGTAAAGACTCTATTTATAAACCAATCTAACCTTCCAAATGAACATATAACATGAAGTTATATCGGTTTTGCTACTCAGATCAACGGATTTAGCTCGAGTCCGCAAAGTTGTTGCGAGTATAACATGACCCACAACCTAAAAAAATCAACAGAACATAGAACAACGAAACCTTTATCACTCAAACGGTGAATTAGCACATTTTCGATAGGTAAAGAAAGATTATTACCGAGATGACTTTGCTCCATATGAAAGGAGACGTGGCTCCAACCACAATCGCAACAGCGTAAGCCATTTGAAGTAGTGAAACACATGCCCAAAACACCTGAATTTTGCAAGGTTAATAACTTTTTCGTTTGTCTGTAATCTTGATCCAGTATTAGAGAGTCAAACAAATTCTTCAGTTTCAAAATTTTACCCGTTTCTGACCGAGAGTTACAGAGAATGATCGGATTCCAAAGATCTTATCTCCTTCAATATCAGGTATATCCTGCATCAAACCAATATAGAAAACTTATCATCCATAACAACAGAATGCTAGTTAAGCTTTGCCCATCTTTGTTTACCTTAAACAATGCGATAACGACAGAGAAAAAGCTCATAAACGCAGTAGCGAAAATAAGAGGCCTTGTGAACAAGATTGGTCTTCCAAACACATGAGTCTGCGGCAAAGTTTCACAGCTTTTGTAAACATAAAAGTGATTTTGATGGAAAACTTCAAAACATAAGGAAAATGATTTAGTACCTGAATATGTAGATAAAAGGCGATTTGAACAATAATAGCTCGAACAGCGAGGATACACATTGCTGCAACCAATGCAAATCTTTTCCACCGTAAAAGTGGTAACTGTATGTAGTAGTAGGAAAATGTTACCAAAACCTCATTACCCCAAAACTAGAACTATGATTTTGAATTTGAGCCAAATCTTAGTGGTGAAAAAACTTACTTACATTGATAGAATATGCAGTACCGAGCATGAAACTCACGAAAAGAGCCCAGAACAATGGCCACGAACCAACAATCCACCCAAGCCAGAAACTCTATAAGTTTTTTAACCAAATCAAATTATTTATGAATATATAGAATTCTAAAAGTTAGAACTTTGTGAAAATGGCATCATACCATGATGGAGAAGGAAGCTACTATCGCAATGCCGGTTTTAACGGAATATTCCCCTGATGCCAATGGAAGATATGGCTTGTTAACCTGAAAAACCCACCAAGAGTATGATCTTAGCACTAGCAACAAATAATCTCATCAGTCTATCGAATTCATATGAAGAACACACGCATGTTACCTTATCTATTTCAACATCAGACAACTGATTTAGCCCAACTATGTATATGTTCATCATGAGAGCTGCAACAACAGCCTAATAACAAAACCAAATTGTTCAAACAAAGCAACCAAAAATGTATCTTCTCGATCGGTCATTATGTGTTTTATATTCATTACCTCCAAAATGCCAGTGAAAAGTAAGGGTGATATATCAGAAACCTTCTCTACTGCTAAGAAAGATACAGATAAAATGCTAAGCACCTGCAAATCAAATCCAAACACACAGCTCTAATGTTATATTCTTGTACCTCTGAAAGATTGCGGTTAAAAGAGATACATTTCTAATGAGAAACTTAACTGTGCCAATAACTGTATGAGGTCTGGAAAACCTGTAAAACGCATCTAACGAGTCTCTAAGAGAGTTTGGTTTGCTATTCGGTTCGAAAGCCTCAGGCTGACTCGCAGTAGCATTTACCCGAAATTTCGAGTTATGTTTAGAGTACAACAACAATGATGATTCTTGATCATCATCAAGCCTAACAAGATTCTTCCTAAACTTTGGTTTTGCAAAACCTTTACTCGAACTACAACGCAAAACTCGAATTTCTGCAAGAATTGGGTTAATTGTGTAAAGAGCTAAACAAAATCAGATGCTTCCATTGTAAGAATCTCAAATCAGCAAAAATCAAAGAAGAACTTAACTAAATCAACACAATGTGGATTGAATATAAGCAATTAAGAAGCGGATTAAACAAGATTTCGAAATAAAATTAATCGGATTGAGTTTTGAAATTTCAAAACCTATAAAACCTTAACACACACCTGATAAAGAGTGGAGCTTTAGATTCTGCTTCTTCCAGCAAAATCCACCAGCTGATGATAAGTTTGCATGCATGAGAAAACAAAATTCAAATTAAACCCCAGAAATTAAGCTTCTCCACATAAAACCTTATGTGACCCATATCGATCTATTAAACAATTCATTAAAAAAATCGAAACTTTTTCTTTTTTTTTTATTTGCAAAAATTCAAGCTTTTTGTATGGTACTGAATCACAAAAACAAAACTTAGAAAAGACCAAAAACGAAACAAGAAAAAGGAAAAATATCTTAGACGAGATTTGAAGAAGAAGAAGAGAGTTACCAGCGGAAACAAGAGAAGCACTAGAGAGGAGAGACTCCATGAGAGGTCGAGTAAATAAAATCAAAGAAATGATATTTGGGACGAACAGAGAGCAAAAAATAATGATTTCAGCATGAGAACTTGTGGAATCGTGCAAACTTGGTTGGGGATGACTTAATTGGTGTCACAGACTCACAGTTGCGTGTTTTGTTATAATTGTGAACTTAAATTGGACTTTGTTGTTAAAAAAATTAGATAGAACTAAGAACGTAAGCTCTAGATTAAGCAAAAAGTGTGGTGTAGGTTTGCCACTTGTTTATGGTAAAAAAAATATCTGAAAATATCACGTCTTGTCGTTTAGTTTTGTACCTAAACAAAAATATGGAGCCTGAAAATTAATATAATGAAAGATATGGGGCAAAAGAAAATATGTGTTTCCTGTCTTTTGGGCAAGGGAGGATTCGGCATTTACGGTTAACAACCGTTTAAGGTTTTTTAACCGACGATTGTATATACTCTGGCTGGTTCGAATTTGCTTCTGTTCGGTTTAATTGAGATTTTTCCCAGTTATATGGTTTTGGTTTGGGGGTAGTTATAGCCCATAATATAGGCATTTGGGTATTCGGTCGAATTTGGATAGAAACTAATCGCTTTTGTATTTCTCAGGTGTAGAAATTTTGAACCCGTATAGATACTATAGAATTTTGAATCAGATTCGAATCGGTTATGTTCGGATTCGGATCAGATCGGTTCCAAAAAATTGTTGCATGTAAAAGCTTTAAAATTTTGGATATAATTTTGGTTTGAGTATTATCGGGTATAATGGATCCAAATTTAATAAATTTTATCCAAAACATGCTAAAACTAAAAAAAAAAAATACTAGAATCCGTAAAAGTTTTTAATAACAAAATACTCGAAATGTGCTAAAATACCCAAATAATATCAAAATACCAAAAACCTCTATGTTATGTTAGTGTATTTAAGTATCTGATCGGTTCTCGGGTAATATTCAGAACCGAACTAATACATGCATGTATATGAGTGCAAGAATATATCGGATAAAATGAACATAACCGAATTCGATTCAAATCGGTTTCGGTTCAGATTTTCAAATTCAGATTTTTTTGCCCGAACGTCCAGACCTAGTTACATCCGTTGAGGTCTTTTAACCGACGATTGAATGTACTCCGGCTGGTTCGAATTTGCTTAGGTTCGGTTTAATTGAGATTTTTTCCAGTCAAACGGTTTGGGGGAACGAAATGTTCGCAAGTCGTAACGCGCATCTCCAAAGGCCAATCTTGTTATCGATAAAATAAAGACGAGTCTTTTTTACGGCCATTCAAAAAAAATCCCAACTTGAACCAAAGGCGCTAACTTTTTTTTTTTATACCTTTTTTCTTCCTCCTTATGCTTCACCATTAACAATCAAAAATTCGGATAACGTCTTCTTCAATGGACGGTACACTCTTCCCTCACAAACCTCCGTACACAATTCAATCCAAAAGACCTTCACCATCTCATCAATCCACTACTCATTCTCTCAAATTCAGTTCCGCTACACTTCACTTACCTCCTCCTTCTCCTCCTTCTTTCCCTCTCGATTCACTTCTTCACCATCTCGTTCACCTCTCTTCCACGCCGCCAAGGCATGCTAACTCTGCCGCCGCTCGTTTCCCTTCTCTCGAAGTCTCGAACGGATCATCATCGACTCTTAAATCGGAGAAACCTGTATCAAGTTCCGTTCTTGGTGTTGAAATTGGAAACGAGAGAGATGGGTCTGTGAAATTACTGTATAAGAAGGAAGTTGTGTTGGTTAATTCCATTGTGGAACTGCCTTTGCCTAGATTGAGCAGTTTCTTTGATTCTGTAAAATCTGAGTTGTTTAGAACTGATTTGTTCAGTTTGGTTAAGGCTTTGGATGATTCTGGAAACTGGGAAAGAGCAGTTTTGTTGTTTGAATGGTTAGTTTTGTCTTCAAATTCCGGAGCTTTGAAGCTGGATCATCAAGTAATTGAAATTTTGGTTAGGATCTTAGGTAGAGAATCTCAATACTCTGTTGCAGCTAAGTTGCTCGATAAAATTCCTCTACAAGAATATCTGTTAGATGTTCGTGCTTACACGACGATCTTGTATGCTTATTCACGGACAGGGAAGTATGAAAAGGCGATTAATTTGTTTGAGAGGATGAAAGAGATGGGACCTTCACCTACTTTGGTTACTTACAATGTGATTCTCGATGTTTTCGGGAAAATGGGTCGATCTTGGAGAAAGATTCTAGTAGTTTTAGATGAAATGAGAAGCAAAGGATTGAAGTTTGATGAGTTTACTTGTAGTACTGTGTTATCTGCTTGTGCAAGAGAAGGTTTGTTAAGAGAGGCCAAGGAGTTTTTCGCTGAACTTAAGTCACACGGCTATGAACCTGGAACTGTAACTTACAATGCCTTGTTGCAAGTTTTTGGTAAAGCAGGAGTTTATACAGAAGCATTGAGTATTTTGAGAGAGATGGAGGAAAACAACTGTCCAGCAGATTCTGTGACATACAACGAGCTTGTTGCCGCTTATGTTAGAGCCGGTTTTAGCAAGGAAGCTGCTGGTGTCATTGAGATGATGACCCAAAAGGGTGTAATGCCGAACGCAATCACTTATACCACAGTGATTGATGCATATGGAAAGGTGGGAAAGGAGGAAGAGGCTTTGAAGTTGTTTTATAATATGAAAGAAGCTGGTTGTGTTCCAAATACTTGCACCTACAATGCAGTGCTTAGTATGTTGGGGAAAAAGTCGAGATCCAATGAAATGATAAAGATGTTATGTGACATGAAGTCAAATGGATGTTCTCCTAATCGGGCCACTTGGAACACAATGCTTGCTCTGTGTGGGAATAAGGGTATGGATAAATTTGTGAACCGGGTGTTTCGTGAAATGAAGAGCTGCGGATTTGAACCTGATAGAGACACGTTCAACACGTTGATTAGTGCTTATGGGCGATGTGGTTCAGAGGTTGATGCATCGAAAATGTATGGTGAGATGACAAGAGCAGGTTTCAACGCTTGTGTTACAACTTACAACGCGTTACTTAATGCCTTGGCTAGACAAGGGGGTTGGAGATCAGGCGAGAATGTGATTTCCGACATGAAAAGTAAAGGTTTCAAGCCAACTGAAACATCTTACTCCTTGATGCTTCAGTGTTATGCTAAAGGAGGGAACATTCTAGGGATAGAGAGAATCGAGAAGGGGATAAATGAGGGGCAAATATTCCCAAGCTGGATGCTTTTGAGAACTTTACTTCTCGCAAACTTCAAATGCCGAGCACTAGCAGGAATGGAGAGAGCATTCATATTGTTTAAAAAGCACGGTTACAAACCCGACATGGTGATCTTCAACTCGATGCTCTCCATTTTCACAAGAAACAACATGTATGATCAAGCACAAGGGATCCTCCAGTCTATCTGCGAGGAAGGGCTAAACCCTGATCTTGTAACCTACAACAGCCTAATGGACATGTATGTAAGAAGAGGAGAGTGTTGGAAAGCTGAAGAAATCCTCAAGAGTCTAGACAAATCACAGTTAAAACCGGACCTCGTATCTTACAACACGGTGATCAAAGGTTTCTGCAGAAAAGGGTTGATGCAAGAAGCGGTTAGGATGCTATCTGAGATGACAGAGCGCGGACTCAGACCGTGCATTTTCACTTACAACACGTTTGTTTCGGGTTACACGGCGATGGGAATGTTTGGAGAAATAGAAGATGTGATTGAGTGTATGGCGAAGAATGATTGCAGACCAAATGAGTTAACTTATAAAATGGTTGTGGATGGTTATTGCAGAGCAGGGAAGTATAGTGAAGCCATGGATTTTGTATCCAAGATTAAGACCTTTGATGCTTGCTTTGATGATCACTCTATTCAACGGCTTGCTCTCCGAGTACGTGAGAATTTAGAATCCTAAATCAAATTATATATTTGTTTTTTTTTTGTAGATTTGTGAATCTTTTCTTTTTTTTTGTATTGACTTTACATTTCATTTTCACTTCAAAATAAACTAAACTTTGATGATGAAGGATGAAAAGAAAAGATCAGTTAAGCTTTTAGATTTTGTTGCCTAAATTACATGTGTCCACCCCGGTTTAACTAAACCAAAACCATACCTAAAACCTGATTTAAAACCCGAAATGAAGAAAAAATATATGGATTTTGTTTAATTTCTTTTCAAAATAAAAAAGCATTAATAGCCAATTTCTAATAAAATTGGAATGGTAAAATATTGTTTTAAATTATTAAAAAACTAGTTTAGAAACCCAAAAACTAATTTAAAACAGAAACAAAGAGAATATATATAAATCTGGTTTTAAAAAGTACAAATTGTTTGAGTTTTTGTAAATTATTCAGTTGATAAAGGAAAACAAAACTACCGCAATTCAAAATTTGAATCTAAAATCAATCAAATTAAAAATATGCTTTTCTCAAAATTTGAATCTAAACTCCAATAAAATCCTATGTCTACAATTTGTAAAACCAAAATTCAAACTGAATATAGGATGTAGCATGAGTTGACTGAAGTTATTAAGTTAACTCGCTTGATATTTTTCGTAAACCGAAAAAATAATTTAGTTGGAACGGTAAATTTAAATCATCGACCGACCAACTCTTTTTTCTTCTAGAAGTGGGCGGTAAAAACATTAATTACTTAAAAATATCAAATTGTTTTTACTTTACTCGATCCAAAATAAAAAACAAATGGAAATCGTTGGAGATTGAATTGTAACATTTTTGAAGACAATTCAATTTCGTACCTGTTAGACTTTTTATTTTTCACTTTTAATACAACTTACATTTTCAAGCGTTACTATCGCTGCTTTCACTTTTGTCATCAAACAAATAGAAGAAAACTATCCACTTCATACAAACACCAAAAATGAAATTGTAATCAGATCCAGAAGTGAGATTCATGTTGCATCTCACGTAACTTTACATGCTAAAACTTATATAAACCGTATGTAAGCAAAAAAATAAGAGCATCCAATTCATTACAAGCATTAGAACTTCAATCTCGAGAAAAATCCAATTGTTGCCTTAAAAACTTTTTGTTTCCAAACAAAACTTTGACAAAACACTCATGATAAGAAACCTAAATAGATGACGAATTATGAACCAATATTGGATCTAATCAAATATCAAAAGTTCTAATGAGAAACCATGTGAAGAAAGAAAAATGAAAACTTCTAGATATCGAATCTTAACATTTTTCAAAGATGATTCAACTTGGTAGTTGTTAAATTCCTCTCATTGCACTTGTTTGATATGATTTATATGTTCATGTGATGAGCTTTTGTTGCTTTCACTCACGATTATAGAGTTTTGACCAAGTTCTTTAGTCCAACCAAAATGGTTTACTGAACAAACTCTATGCGACCATAAACAAATTGTTTTACTTCTGGAGATTATTAATCTTGCATATTCAAATCTCAATATAGACATATCTTAGTCTATTACATGTTCTTGTATGTTAATGTCAACCACATTTATTTCATCTTCTTTTCGTATTAGAGAATTTTCATCATATGTTATAACCTTAATATTTTTATTATTGTTTTTACACTAATATTATAACCAATTCTCAAACTGGAAACTATTATTTTCTGCGGTTCTATATAACCAAACAATCAATTTAGATGTGTTGCATCAAAATAAAATAAGATGAAAACATATATAAATATGTAGAAAATAATGTTTTTCTTCATCTAGTTTAATAATTATGCTTACAAATTTAGCCATCTAGGCATGTGGAAGATAAAAATTATATGCATAAAGACATATGAAGTATGTGATAGAAAAAAAAATATCAGATGGAAGTGAGAACACGGTAAAAGAATTAGCAAACACATCATCTTAAATGTTCTTCATATAATTTTGTATAACTTCAAGGTTATTGCTATGAAAGGAGAGATCATTTTGATAAATGAGTTCTTAGAAATTTGAGTTTTACTCGTTACCTTCTGAATAAAATTTGAAGCCCAGTGTTAAATTGGAAAGAGGGATATGAAATCATATATATGAGGTTGTTATAATTCCAAAGTTATGCAACCCCTCTAATAATTCATAGAGACCTGAAGCCTAGTAATATCCTTCTTGGTAAACATATAATCCTAAAAGTTTTATATATTGGGAAGACTAAAATTTTAGAAAGTGGCAAGACACAATCCAAGACAGAAAAAAATGGTGAGAACTCTGAGTAACATGTTAGAGGATATACATTTAAAATGTTAGAAATATCAAATATTTTCAAATTTGAGATCATGATACTTTATATTATTAATGAAGAAATAAATTTAGATGATTGTATTTTACATTACATAGAAGTCTTCTTGACATGTCATTGAAGCATTTCAATGAAGGTAATCTGGTTGGACGAATTATTTTTTTTTAATTGTTTTAAGATGCACTTAATGACAAATAATTTAATATAAAAAATATAAATACAATAAGAGACGATGAAAGAACTATCACAATTTAAGTGTCCTTTAAAAAAATGGTCAATTGAATAATTTTATTATTGCTTATATATTATATAGATTGGTGCAAGTTTATATGAATATGTTAGTATTATCGTTAGATTTGATTGTGTATTGTAGATATTAAAAGAGACAAAATATTAGAAGACAAAGGAAATCATACTTCAAAGAGGTTTTATTCTTTTTAACTATGTAAGTTATAATATTTATAGAACCTCCAAAAAGACTTAAGTCTAAATTTTGGTTTGGTTCATTGATAAGTTTGTTGAAAAGCCTAATTCTTTTAGTTACTCGTATAATAATAATAATTATTATTATTATTACATACTAAACTTAATGCTATATATATATACATAATTTGGCCAAAACAAACATACTAATACATTCAAAGTGATAAGAAATTGTTTAACGATGTGATATATTACATGTTGTTACCTTCTTACCATTCCAAAACATTAATAGATATGCTAGATTTTGTTTTGCCAATTGTTATGTTATATTTGTTGTACGTTTGAGTTTATATGAATGTAATTTTAGATCGTTATCTACTACTAAAATTGTTAATAATATTTTTACTTATGTTAATATAATTAGATTTTTTTATATCATCGGCTTCATGTTTATACTATTGTATTATATTGCATCTATCACAATCCTCTTAAAGCATCTTCAACATATCCTCAAAACATCAAATTTGAAAAATTTGTTTTTACACCAACATGTCCTTAAAACAATATTTTTGAGGTTGTGAAAAGTGAAAATTCAAAATATTTTTTTTATTTTCATTTTAGCCTTTATAGTTTATGTATCTCACAAATAGTCATGTTAACTTTAATAATTTAAAATACATCTTGATAAAATTATTTTAAATACATTAAAATTCAAATAAATATAATAATAATAAAAAACTATTAATATAGAAAAAATAATACATAACGCTGAAAGTGAAATTCACACAATAACAATATTCCGTTAAACAAATTTTATATAAATAAAAATTCACACTAAAATAGTAATTATACATGAGCCATGATAAGAGTATATTAACAAACAAAACAAGTTAACACAAGAAAATAAAGTTACATGCGATGATTTGATTATATATGAAAACATTATGAAAATATTCTTATTGAGTAATTTGGTATTTAACACGTAATTTAATTATTTAGTTTTTTTTTGTGTTTATTACTATTTAAATGTCATATTATATTTTCATGTACCATTTTATTTATTATTTTCACATGTAACATATTTTTAATATATGTTATATATCTATTTATAAAAGTTTCATCATTAAAACTAATATTTGTTAATATTACGGATTATTATGTAAAATACAAGATACATAGTCTTATGCCTTGAATGACAATAGTTTTTAGAGTGGTTTTTAGGTTTAGATTTTTTCAAAATCTAGTTTCTAGCCATTCACGATTTTTTTAAAAATGGATTCCTTAAAAAATAGGAAATCTGGATTTTGATTGTTTTTACACATTTGTAAAACGAATTCAAAATCTTACTTTTAATAGTTTTTAAGAAATTTTGTTGTGTCAAAAATTAAAAACCAAAAACCACAAACCAAAAGATAAAAACTATGAAAAAAACTCCCAAAAAAACATGGCCTTAGATATTCAATATGAGGTTTTTGATCTCTTATGGGGTATTGCTTTGTTGAGATGCATCTAGGACCCGCGGCAGCTAGTGTTTCAATGGAAAGAACACACTAGTTTGGGATCTGTTCCAGGTGCGTTTTGGTTTGACTTGGTTGTTTCATTATTGATATCACCGTGGTTGGTTTGTTCTCTATGCTTTTACCCGGTCGATCTACAATCTTCTACTTTTGTGGTGGTTGGTGGAGTGGTTTGACGACTTCTCCATATCCTACATCATAATTCAAACCATCTAGATCAAGATATGAACAATTCTTTGTTGTCTCTCAACCAAGCTTAGTTGAGTATATCTTAAATTCATCAGTGTCAACATGTGATTGATGTTTTTTCAAAACCTCATAAATGAGATCCTATCAATCTGGAATTCATCAGCAAAAGAATTTAAATTCAAAAATGTACCAAGATTAAGTGAGGACGTGAAAAACGAAAATTTTTGGTTAGTTTGGTGTTCATTATCGACATCAAGAAATTTCTGTGTTTAGAAAATAACTGATTTATATTTCAAGCAAAACACTAGTAATCATAACAACATTTTAGGATTTTTTGTTTGCATCTCTCTTTCGAGTTTATACTCTATAATGTCTCTTGTTTGAGGTTTAGTTTATCGTAGGAATTTTGATGTTTATGCGAGATTTAGTTTTGATTTTATTGTATGAACTTTGTGTAAAACCTTTATAAATATATAAATTATGACAAAAAAATGAAACAACAGACAAAAACTGATTAGTTATGATTTATGATTGGTCACATATTGTTAGTGGAATGTTTTTAATTCCTAAATATTTTTCACCAACCATAGAATTTTGTGACATTACAATTAATAATTGAAACATTAGACAATTCTCCTACTGTAACCAAACAAAAACAAAAATTAAATCAACTATTTTGTGTTGTTCGACTATATATTTTTAATTATTTTATTTCACATACAGTATTCCTTTTATGATTTTTTTTTTTCATTTCACGTTGCTTTAAATCATTACATAGCTTCTTTTAGTTAATAAGGAAAGCGGAAAATCTAATTAAAAAAAACAAACAATATTCAGATCATTCTTTAAATTTTTCGGTTCATTCATCAGATCGTCTCTCGATGGTTCAATGAAAATTTTTTAACATTAAAACCAAAAAAAAATTTCTAAATTAAAGATTAAAAAAGTACGAAAAAAAAAAAGAAAGATTCGTCGGAAAAAAATATGAATGGTCTTTGACTATTTGGTGAGAGAGTGTGAAAACTGAAAAGTAAAGTACATTTACACTTAGAAGAAACATAAACACAGAGATTGAACCAAAACCTCTCACTCTTTACTCTTTAGATTATCTTCTGAAACCGTCTTCACTTTTCACTGTTCTCTGCAACTTGCAACTACACAACTTGCAATCAACGATACTTTCACATCTTGTCTGAAATTTGTCCTTCCATTTTCTCTCAATTTCACACTCTCAAGATGCCGATCAACAAAGATCCTTCAACACCTCCTCCTGTTATCGGAAAAATTGGTCCTTACACTGTCTTCATGACTCCTCCAGCAACTCCTAAACCATCTGAATCTCCTGCTGCCGTGTCTCAGAAGCCTGTCATGCCACCACCGGTTCTTCCTCCGCCGCAGCAGTTCAAATCTGTAGCTTCTTCTGAACAAGACGGCTCAGTTTTGGGGTTCTTCAAGAACGCCGTCACAAAGGTTCAAAATGGTAAGAAATTAGAGAAATCTGATAACTTTACTCTTTGGAAACATCTTACTGATTTCCCCATTTTTGGATCTTGGTGTTTTGAGATTGATTTATTGATACCCTTTTTATTGATTGATAAGGAAATTAAGCTGAGAATGTTAGAATTAGATGTAAAGATTCTATCTTTGAAAGTCGATTATTTATTGCTAATGTACCATGAATTCTGGATTTTCATTACTGTTTATGTGATTTTAGTCCTAAACACAATTAAAGATAGTAACTTTGACAATTTTGTGTGTGGTAAACCATTTTGATGTAGCACATTCAAGTGTGGATGATCATCTGGTGAAGTGGTTTGGGTTAAACCAATCCAAGTACCAGTGGGCGTTGGATGAGTACTATGAAAGCAAAGAATCAGTAAGTTTTCCTTAATCCTTTCTTCATAGATTAGTGTTTGTTGTTTCCTTTTTGATTCTTTATATGTTTAGTTTCTCCTTCTTGTGGTTCCTGGATCTTCCTTTGTCCGCTTGGATTCATTAGCTTTTTCTTAACTGGTTAGTTGGATAAAATATTGTTTCATGTACATTTTGGGTAAGCTTTGAAGAAAAGCTAGTGTCTTGTGTTTTTTTTTGCCCTTTACTTCTAAGCTAATGAACAAAACAATATACAACCAATGGGAAGGATACAACATATTTGAAGCTTGATCTTCATCCAATAACAATTATAAAAATGTTTTGGACTTACTCTCTTTAGTTATTGATTTATGCATATGTTTCTCAATGACATCTTGTAGTTAGCACTAATCTGTTGAATCGAATGTAGGATATGAAGGCCGTGAAAGCAAATGAGATGCCGGGGAAAGTACAGAGCGTATAAGCATGCCATATTTTCACTTCTTGCTCCTCTGGACAATTCGAAAACCTGTTTTCATGAGAGAGTTGAAAAGCTTGAGTCTTGACGAAAGTTTTATTCAGATGGTCGATCATTGAATCCATTTGACCTTAGAGATATCTTTTGGTATATTTGAAAAACTATGTAGCTCTTTGTAGTTTTTTTTGTAACTATAGTGAAATCTCCAAAGGAAAATGGAGTTGTCATTGATCATTTGGTTTGATGTAAGTTTAATCACATTATTTTCTTTTTATGGTATCGTTATGCTTTAATTGATATGTTATGTCTCAATTATAAAAAAAATTACCAAGTCTTATCTCTGTCAATAAACAATTTACCACAAACTCACATATTATTTCAATAGATATAACTAAAAAATGTTTTTTAGTGTTTCCTCATTATTCAACCTAAATTTTGTTCATATCATATGTTTTTACGATTTTATTATTCCGATGATCCGTGATTCCATTAATTCATCAGGTATTCTAATTGTATCATTGTTGTTTGTAAATTATTTTTTTTTTCTTAATTAGCAAACGATCAAAATATTAATGATATTTATGAATATTTATCGGGTATTATATATTGGACCTAGCTACACAAGGCCCATTATAAAGACTTTCCGACAATAGCCCAATATCCCAAATATATTATTTTTTTAATTTCCCGATTAAATTAAAAAAAACATTGGAATGTAATAATTGATTAAAAAAAAAAAAAAACACGAAGAAGGGTTTAGTTAGGGCTTTTGCTATATTGCGCGTCTCCCTGACTTCTTCTTCTTCCCAAAATCTCCGCCCCTCCGTGACTTCTTCACCGGGAAGAAAACAATAACCATGATTCGCGGCGGAAGAAGCTACGTAACTTCACCTCCATCATTCTCCAACGATGCCAAAAAGCTTCTTGTTTGCACAGGAAACACAGTTTCCGTTTTCAGCGTCGCCACTGGCTTACAGGTACCAAAATTCATCCGTCTCCAATTTTTAGGGTTTCTCTTCAAAATCATTGACTTACACATTTCTCTTCTTTAGATTAATTCTCTTGAAGGTCACACAGCTCCAGTAACAACTCTAATTGTTGTCCCTGCATCAAGTACTGCTCAAAAAATCCTCTGTTATTGTTGGACTGCGTCTATTGATGGTACAATTCGTCATTGGGATTTCTCAGGACCTGAGCTTTTGAAAACCATTAATACTCAACTTCCGATTTACTCTATGGTGAGTTAAAAAGTTTAATACTTTGGTTTGGTTGATTAGTATTTGTGAGTGTTATGATTTACAAAGTTGAATACTTTGGGTTTGATGTTTGTTAATGATGAGTCCTATGTATTGTTTAATTTCTAGGTTATTCCATCTCTTTTGAGTGAACCTCAAAAAATTGATAAACGCCGTGATGGTTCATCTAGTAAGTTAGTTGCTTATGTATCTGTTGAGGATATAAGTGTGGTGAAAGAAGGGTCTAAAGAGTTGCGTGGACATATTCGAAAATTTAATCTTGCGAAAGAACGTGTTCCACGCGGAGATACTTTGAAAGAGGTTAGTTTTTTAATGGACTGTTGTCTTATATTGGATTTGGTAATCTTGAATCATTTTGCTTTGTTATCTCTTTGTGTAGACGGAAGAGCCAAGTTCTATTGTTATTAGTCCCACTGGAGAGTTTTTCGGAATCCGTCACAAGTGTAAAATCCATATATGGGATGTTCCTTCTGGAGGATCAAGGCATGAGGTTTCGAGGAAGATGACACTACATCACACTAAGGTTATCAATGCTTTTGCTTTTCATCCCACGGAGAGGATTATAGCGGCTGGAGATGTAACCGGAAGAGTGTTGATTTGGAGAGGTTTCGGTAATAGAAAACTTGCCTTGGGTAATCAAAAGAAAAATGTGAAACCAATGGTTGATTTGGACAATGCTGGAGTAAGAGGTGATGATGCTGAATCTTGCACTACATGGCATTGGCACTCTGCTGAAGTAAATGTTCTTAATTTCTCTTCCGATGGAGCATATTTGTATACAGGTGCGACCGAGTTATATTCTACGCACATTGACCATGTGTGTGTGTTTATATGATACTGAACTAATATCCATTGGCTTATCATTTGATATAAACTAATAGGCCGTGAAACAAATTTATTGTTTTGAAAGTTATGTCCAGAGTTCTTACTCTCTGTTATGTTTGTTTTCTGACTCTTTAGGGGGAAGAGAAGGGGTACTTGTGGTTTGGCAACTAGACACCGGGAAGAAGAAATTTTTACCAAGAATAGGGTCTCCCTTGTTGTATTTCATGTGGTCTCCAGATCCAACTCTTTCTTCTGTAAGTCGAAGCTTATTCTTTCGATCTTATCTAACACAGAACCTGCTGTAAGAAAAAGGGAATGTTTTGCTGATTTGACTAAAAAAAGAGCTGCAGGTGGCTTGTGCAGATAATCAGATCCATTTACTTAAAATGCCTTCCATGGAGATCTTGAGGACCATTTCTGGAATCAAGGTTTGTCTTCGAAACTTATTTAGTAACATGAAAACCTTTTCTTGTGGGTTTGGTCAATGTTTCTAGGATTCTAGAAATTCTCACAATTGCTTAACCTTGGAAATGAATAACCTCTCTTGGATCTTTGTTTTCTTTGGCATTTACTTCAATGCGTGTTTTTTTAAACAGCCTCCCCCATCATTGCCTAAGATGTATGAAGGCTTGGCTAGTACTGTTGCCTTGGATCGATCTTCTGGCATAGCTGCTTTGTGCACAGAGAATTATTGTGTTCAGCTATACAATCTTCTTAATGACCGTGGAATTTCAGAGGTTAGAATGTGCCTCCAATATATCCTCTAGGAGCTCTTTTCCGCTTTCTACTGTCTATGGATTCTCCAAGTTGGTAAGGTTAACTTTTTTAACCAATGCTTTTGCAGATTCAAGTTTGTGAAAGAAACCATCAACCAGGCGATGCAATCACAGTGAGTACATTTTCTTACTGTTTTATTCGTTTTTTGTATCTAAGATTATTTTCATTTGGTGATAATTTGAGAATACGGTAATAGGTTATGGTGACAGCGGTTGCTCTCTCCCTGGATGGCTCAGTGATGAGCACAACCGAGGTGAAACTTCCGGAAGATGGCATAGGAGGCTTAGTGTCCCTCAAATTTTGGACGTCTGAACCAGACAGCAAAACTTTCACCTTATCCACAATCGTATATGAACCTCACAGGTTAATAACTTCATCCTCTGCTAATGTTTAAAGCTGTATTTGTTATCATTACCCATTTTTCTTGTCATTTATTATTTCTTGTAAACTTAGCAAATCATTCGATTTCTCTTCAAATTGTTATATTCTTCACATGAGAGTAAATTTTCTCCTTGTGTATGTGTATATCTTACAGGGATGCTGGGGTCTCAGCCATTGCGTTCCACCCTACCCGTTCCATGGCAGTTAGTACATCGTTCGGTGGAGATTTCAAGGTAGTTCTTAACTTGATTTTACATATATCACTATGTGTATCTCTTTTTTTTTTGTTATTATTGATATCACTTTTGCTGTTTCAGATTTGGGTTTGCAACAGCGACAAGAATCAGACGGATAAGGACTCTAGCTGGATATGTCACGCAGTTGGCTCTTATAAGTAATAGCTTCATAGCTTCTGTATGCATTAGGAAACTTCAACATTCACGAAATATTTGCCTTGACGATCCAATTTATTATTCTCTTCCCTTTGAATATTTTCTAGGAAGAAGCCAATGACTGCTGCTGCTTTCTCTGGGGATGGCACTGTTCTGGCTGTTGCGGCTGAGAATGTTATTACGCTTTGGAATCCGGACAAGAACATTCTCTTGTCTGTTTTAGGAACAACACTCACGGTAAAACAATTTACAGTCTTCCATTAGAAAGTTGGAACTGTTTTCATAAAGACCGATGTTTAAACCCTCAATATATTACAGCCTATCACGAAGCTCTGTTTCGCTGGGAAGTCTGAGTTCCTTGTTGCTGCATCCCATTTTCCAAGACCCGAACTATCTGTTTGGAATACATCCAAGCTATCTTTATCATGGTCATATGGATTACGCATAGAAGGTCAATATTATAACTCTTTCTTTAACTTCTCTATGAAATTCTTGTTGTGTTTTTCTTAGTAAATGTGTCTTCTCGTTCTGCAGCTGTCACTTCCGCAGTGGATTCATCGGCTTTTGCAGTCTTGGCTCTGATCCCAAAATCTTTTAAAACGGATGATTCCAAGGATAACATCTTCCGCGGTAGAGATGGTGCCATTCTCTTGTTTAACGGATCAGATCCTAAGCCGGTATCTATATGGACTGTAATGAAGGTATGACAAGAAAAACCCTGGTAATATTTAAATTGTAGGAGAAATGAAACCATGTGTAAATTGCAGGCTAAGGGAGGATCAATTTCATTTCTAGAAGGAGACAAGTCTCAGCTTTGTCTTGCATTTGTAAATGGAAGCCATGAGTATGTTGTTTTCGATCCCAATAGTGATGAGTCACACGAGCGTAGCGCTGTCGACTATGACGGTCTTGCTGGTCAAGAAGAGACAGGTAAAATAAAGTTTTTAAAACAAAGCAAGAAAGAAACTTTCTTGATTTTACTATGTTATTAATCGAAAAAGTCTCATTCTTTTAGGAGATATTGGGTACACATCATTGTACGGGCAGTTACCGGATTCTGACAAGAAGAGAATGGAGGATACTGAGTCGTTGGCAACACCTTTTATATCATCAGAGAGACCGTGGGAAACGATATTCAGCGGTTCTACGCTAAATTTTCCGCCTCTTCAGAAATTATGTGCTGAGTTCTTTGAGTCCCTAATGGAGAAGAGAACGACCGTTGTGGAATGAGACATGACACAAAACGTTTATACAGAAGAACTCATTTTGCATCCATCTTTGGTGAGCAAAGTTGTTGAGTTTGCTTAAAAAATTTTGTAGCTTTGTTGTGATATTTGCTCCGGTTTAAATTGTTGCTACATTCTAACAAAGTGCCGGTTTGACCCCCAAAAAAACATATAATCTGTGTTTTTTTTCCCCTAAAATACTGCAACTATAATTTGATATGAATATGGTTAAGTCATGTTGAACATAACCATATCAAGACAATGGAAACCAAAATTAGTATTTTAAAACTCGAAATATGTCAAATGGAACCAAGACAAGAGTTAACCATAACAATTTGTGGCCGTTACTTTTGCCTTTTAGATTCCCAATAATTGTAGAAACGAGTCAGGTGCTCCTAACCCACCAAAGGAAACTATTCCAATTAATATCCAAGTATTTCAACTAACATCTTGCATTATTGTTATTTTCTTTTGCTTAATAACATCTTGCATTATCAAGTTGAGGATACAAATAAAAAGTTTAATATTTTATGATTCGAGGTCTATCTATCATATATAGGACTTTATGTGGCCCAATATGTTGAGCTAATTATTTTATAAGTACATGAAAAAGGTTACTGCTTTGGGGACACCAGCTTTTTATTTTTATTTCCACATGCAAGTAGGACAATAGTTTGTGTTACGTATTGGAAAAGCTTTCTACTTTTGAGAAAGAGATGAAAAAGATCATTATTTTTCCTTAAAAACAAAATATTTATCCAAGGTTAATGGAAGTTTTTAAAAATTCTACAATTGTGGTTGAATTGGCTGGCCAACTTTGAAGAGAAACTTTATTAACCACGAAAGATGATTAGAGATAAATCAATATAAGTTGTGAAAAAATATATATATACAAGAAGTTATGAATCTTCGACCAAGTATTATGCTTCCTTGGATATATACCAAATAACAACGAATATATACATATTTAAATCAAGAGATATTAATCGAAGTGTAAATATTTTGTAATTAACACTGAAGCTCAACTATGTGACGAAGACGATAGAGACATCAAAAAGTTTTTTGTTGTTAAGTTTTATGGTTTGTAACTCAAAAGATAATGAGTGAATTGGTTTATATCCCTTATATTTTTTATATATCTGATGTGGGATTCTAACAGGTCTATTCAAAATAATGACTTTTATCAGAGCATTTTGAACTGAATCTCATTTTAAAATCGGTTGAGGCTTTGATACCATGTTAAATTTGATGGGCTTCTAATTCAAAACCAATTAAGAATGAATAGATTGACTCATATTCCCTATATACTAATACTATTTTCTTTATATATCCGATGTTGGTTATTAACATTAATTAATACCACAAATGTATACATACTTACGATAATTGTCTGTACCGTACACCTGGCATGGGCTCCCACCATACAAGTCTCCACATTTAACTTATTGTTCTTGTCTTGATCCAAGACTGCATTATTATTGTAAAAACAAATTTTGTTCGGTCAATTCAATGATTAATGTTTTTAGTTTTAGATAATATCGTTGATCATCAAATGGTATCCTAGAGCGTGGCATGCTCGAATTGGTTGAGTTAAGGATCTTGAAGACTCTTTGATAAGAGTATATAATCTGGTTAAAACTTAAAACATAAATAAATAAATACGGACTTAATTTTGGAAGACAGTTTTAAGTATTGAATGTTTAAGAGAATCTTATTTTGCCGAGGAGCATCTAAAATGGTGGTCACGGCCGTTCAGCTCTTCTTTCTTGATACTGGAGTTGGGTTCCATTCCCCTGCACAAGATTTAAATATGCATAGAAATTTGTAAAACATTTAATTTTTATAAAACAAAAAAAAATACCCCTTCCGTTTCATTACAAATATCGTTTAAAGATTTTTTCACAAATATTAAAAAAAAAAAATTATTTTTTACTCTTTAGTAGTATATTATATAATTTTTCTTATTGGTATATTACACTAGTAAAATTTCATGAAAAATCTGCAGTAAAAATATAAAGCGACATTTATTCTAAAATAAAATCTTAGTTATAAAACAATACTCTCTTTGTTCTTTATTAATCTTATTTCTAGGATTTTTACACATTTTAATAAAACATATTAAAATTGCATCATTTTTTGTGAATAACAATTTATTATAACTTTGAACTAATAGTATTTTATTATTTTTCTTGAAATCTATAATTCACCATCAATAGCTGATAAAAATAGATTGAAAATAGAGAAATTATAATTTTTTGAAACAAAATTTTTTCCTAGAAATATGATCAATAAGGAACAGAGGTTAATATGAAATGGAAGGAGTATAAACATATATTCTGATTATGAGTATAGATCTACTATATATTTAGGTTTAGTAGTAAAACTTTCTAATTGCATTTACAATTTTCAAAAGATATTCGATAAAAAAATCAAAATGATTGTGTTTACTTTTATAAGCAACATTTTAATTACTAAACGCAAGAAAATGGGACCCTAACTTTTAATGTCTTCTACTAAGATGATATCATGCCAATGGTTATGGAGATTGCGTACTCTGGATAGAGTTTGCTTATAATAATATTGTACTGTCGACATCTAAAAATAAAGAAAACAACTCATTGAATACAACAATTGTTTAAGAATAGACAACTCTAAACAAATATATACAAGAAAACAAAATTGATTTTTCAAGATTTTACAACTACTTTTAGATCTAGCGACTACGATGCGAAGAACTTCGATTGGAGATAGAGTCAGGAGGAGATAGTGAGATAGAAGAATCACATTCACAATCCTCAAGATCTTCATATCCCCAAAACTCTTCTTCCTCCTCTTCCATTTTCCATTTCTCCTTCTCTATATCTTCTCCTTGTAGTACTTCTAATACCTAAAGATTCATAAAATAAAAAGAGATGATGTGATTAAGAACAAGTCGCTATCTTATAATAATGTAGTAACGTTTTCTTGACAACCAATTGACCGAGTCGTAGAAACTTCAAATCGTATGATTATGTGTTTTTGATCTAGCAAATCTGGTTTGATAGTTTTTGTTTTGTTGTTTATTGGAGATTGATTAAAGTTAAGTGTCGGTAATTGTGCCTCTTTCATATATAATATTTTTAATTCAATAATCATAATTTAAATCTTGTTTTGGCAAAAACAATAGTGCTTGTTTTGTTTTCTATGGGACTGTGATTAAGATTAGGTGTCGGTAATAGAGCTTTTTCATATACTTTACTACTTTTTATTAAATTAAAAAGTTCCTATTTCTTATTCATAACTAAAGATTTATACTAGTAGACCGTAGTTATCTAGTAATCAATATCATAATATAATGTAAGACGTAGAAAATTATGATCGAGACCAGACACTCTTTAGTCACGCAGCCTCTGAGCTAACTGACAACCGAATCGTTAAGTAACATATCGACACGATACTCAATCATAAATCTCTTTTTATTTTACAAAAATTAAAAGTATATATACTTCTATGATACTTTTTTTGGGAAAAACAATTCTATAATATTAAATTGTTCTTTTGCTGCCCAAATTTGGTTATCAGTAAACAAATGAAGCACTCAAGGAAGGAAAAGAAACTACCAAATGTGTCAAATAAACTAAGCTAATACTTAAATATATAAACACATACTATATATAAGTAAAACATTAAGAATTATGATTAATAAGCTTACTTTAACAAAAAAAATGATTAATAAGCTTAATGAACGTACCTCGATCATTGAAGGTCGACATGGAGACGATGATCGGATACAGAGAGACGCAGCGAAAGCTATGCGATGAAGTTGTTGGATATCAAATTCTTCACCGATCCTCGGATCCACCAGCTTCTCAATCTCTCCATCTTTGATTATCAGTTTTGCCTGATTTACAATATATAAATATATAAACATATCAAACTATATAACAAAAAAAAGAAACTCATCTAATTCATATGGCTGAATGAAAAAGTAAGATTAAAGGTAGATTGGTCGTGATCAAAAGAAAAAAAAAAGTTGATTGGTTAGGAAAAATCAGTACATTTTTAAACTCTAGTTTTTTTTTTTGGTGTACCAACAAAAAAACCTACAACATCTAAATGTTGTGAGTTTGTTTTGGAGTATATGTACAAGTTTGATGGTAAAAAGGGTACTTTAAAACCTGTATGATAATTTTACAACCTTTAGCAATCGCACTTTAAAATTATATGAATTTGTCAAATAAAAACATTTTAGAAGCACCAAAATTTAGGATAATTCAATGCAATAAAATAACCTATAAATGATAAACAAAAAATAAAGTAAATTTAGAATTACCCAGCTGTGTAGGCTTTGGTGAGAAGCATCAACAGGTTTTTTACCAGAAATAAGCTCAAGCAAGAACACTCCAAAGGCAAATACATCAGTCTTCTCATCCACAATCCCATGTGTATAGTACTCTGGAGCTAAGTGCCTGTTTGGTGTTTTTATAATCAGTATTTTAAAACAAAACACACACTTTATTATATAATACAAAAATATAAATAAAATTAGAGTAAATAATACCCAAATGTGCCTTCAATTGGAGCAATGGAATGATGAGACCATTGAGAAGGCAGCCATTTTGCCAACCCAAAATCTGATATCTAAAAATACAAAAATAATTGATTCTTTTAATACTATTATAACAAAAAAATACAATAAACAATGAAAAAGTGGAAAATGAAAAATCAAAGAGGACCTGTGGTTCAAAATCTTGGGTTAAGAGAACATTGGAGGATTTAATGTCTCTGTGTATGATCCTTCTCTGACAACCTTTATGTAAATAATGAAGTCCTTTTGCTGTCCCAATTGCAATTTTATACCTTGTCTCCCACTCCAATGGTGCTTGATTCAAATCTACAATACCAATACAAAATCTTTAGTAACTGAAGAAATTGTAAGAAACCCAGAAATATTTTTATATTTTACCATGAAGGAGAGAAGCAACAGAGCCTCTTGAAGAGAAGATGAAAATAAGATAAAGACCATTGTCAATACAACAACCAAGAAGAGACAAAACATTAGGATGTGAAACATGTCCAATTGTTCCAATCTCCATTAAAAATTCTTTTTCTCTTCTCTCATCATCTCTTCCTCCTCTTGTTATCCTCTTTACTGCAATTTCTTCACCATTTTTACCTTTTAAAATCCCTTTATACACCTCTGCAAATCCACCTCTACCTACTAAATTCTCTGCAAAACGAATTAACAAAAACCCTTTTAGTGAAAAGACATTATATTATGAAAGTTTCAAGAAGAGAACAGAACCTGAACTGAAACCATTGGTTGCGTCGTAGATTTCTTCAAAGGAGAAACATTTCCATTTGGGTCTTTGAAACTGTTCTGTTTCTTGAAAACCCTCGACGCATTTGGCTGAAGAAGTATGAGGAGTTGAGTTTTCAGAGTCGGAGTCGAAACTACGTCGTTTAAAGGAGAAGAGGCGTTTCAAGCTATTGCTTCGAATGTATTTCATTTTATGGAATGGAACAGAAGAAACTCGAGGTTTTGTGTAATCACAGAGAGAAGAAGGAAGGAGGAATAAGAAGAGACAGATAGAGAAGGAGAAGAGATATTATTATCTCTCTGTTTTTTTGTACTTTGTGAATAAAAACACAGAAGAATTAAATTTGGGTTGGTGAAGGTTTACGATGAGATCGACCACAGAGAATTAGGTAACGAGAAACAAAGTTTGGCGTTTTGGGCTTTTCGCGTTTGGCGTTTGGCGTTTGGCGTTTGGAGTTATGAAGTGTTGTACAAAAGGATGAAGGAAGTTTTTGTGTGGGTGAGACTTTAATGTTTTTTTATGCTTTTTTTTATCTCACAAGGCAGGTAGCTTCGCTGGAGGATATTCATGTTCTCAATTTTACTTTTTCTTTGTTTTTTTTTTTCAATATTTTAAAAAACATTTTTTGGAGTTAGGAGATAAATATTATAGGGAAGGTATATTTTACGGATAGATGTAGAGCATATATCATGATTTTTTTTAATGTTTGTGGTCCGTTTAGTTTAATTTATCATTGGCATCTCTTGATATATTCGTTCTAAAAATAGTCAAATATCCGGTATTTAGTTAGACATTTGTTAAACTTTAGATAATAAATGCATGTTTTTTTTTATATAACAGAGGTGATATAGAGTTTTATCTTAGGGTGAATAAAAATAGTATATTTACCAGATTTTAAATAGATTTAAAGCATTACAGGTGGTTAAATAAATTATTTATAAATAACATAGGCGATTTAGAGTTTTATCATCCGACTAATCTTTTTTTGATGAATATAGCTATTAAATAATTTATTCAATATATGATCGACTTCATGTTATGCGGATAAATTTAGAGGTATATATCTTATGGTCCTGTTTTTATCGTGATATTTTTTTTTGATAAAGAGTTTTATTGTGATATGATTGTTCGATTTTATTTTGTGCATGCTTTGATCCATATTCGTTTTAAAAGTAAGTAAATAAACTCATCTGTTAAAATCTGAATATTTGAGGTATCTTCGTAAAATATTGTTACGCTTTAAAAAAATTCAAATATGTAAAGAAAACGTATAGTATATTTTAGTTTTTTTTTTTGGTTATTCGGATTTGTAGATTAAGACAGATGGCATGTGGAAATGGATGATAAATTAATAGGTAAAAACTTTTAGTACAGATATTTTCATCTCCTAGTATATCTTTTGGATAGGGGACACAATCAGTTATATATAGTACCAAGCTAAATTTATTTTGAAACGTAACATCGTATTTGAATTTCGCTAGAAAGCCAGCAATAGAAACATACAAATTCATAAATCGATTTGAGTTATAAAAAAAAAAAAATCGATTGAGTTAATGGTGTTTACATGTGTATTGGTGTATTTGGATTCGTCATATAATTGTGGTCAGATTACTGTCGAATAGTTAATGAAGTAAAAAAACAATGCCACTTTGACAGAGATATACGTAATGGATTCTTCTAAAACTCTCTTTAGAATTTCAAAAAGTCAAGCCTAATTAAGTGAAACTCTTGTTAGGTAGTCCAAATCTCATTCTCTTCGGCCTAACACTCGTCAATTTTATTAGCTCCAATCCTAGAGAATCTCTACTAGAGGTAATTAATCATGGGATTATTTTATTTCAACTATTATTTGTCTATGCAAGTATGTAATATGTATTCTTTAACCAAAAAAAAAAGGTATGTATATATTTGTGAAATTACATATTCATCGTTTTTATTCCTTTGTGAGCTCTAGATCTAGGGACTATTATTTGTTTAATTTTGTGTTTATATTGCTTATCTGTCGAAATCTTGTGATTATAATTTGTCTTTTGCGTAAATGAAACTTATGTTTGTAAGAGAAACAAAATATTTTGATTTTATTTATAAATGTAAACATAAGTTTTTAACATATGAACAAATATATTATATTTTCTTTTGTTACGTATTCGACTTATATCTTATGCTCAATATATAAAGTTATGGCTATGATTTCGTTTAAAGAGGAGTTGCTTAAATTGCAATAAAGAATCTTTTAACTATATTACACAAATTTTCGTATTAAAAGGACTAGCTTAGCCTTACGCATAGGTAGATATAGAACACAAAGTCAAACCTTTGAGTTCATTCTAACATTATAACTTATTTTCTTTAATTATGGAATACCATAAAAGCATAATAAGATCAAAACATTTCTCAATCTATTTTTTAATATATAAATTTTAATTTTTCACGATTATATCTAGATATCTATCATTATACAGGTAAACCTTTTGAGTTCATTCTAAGATTATAACTCGTTTTCTTCAAATATAGAATACCATAAAAGCATAATAAGATCAAAACATTTTTCAATCTTTTCTTTTTAATATATAAATTTTAAGTTTTTATGGTTTTATCTAGATATCTATCATTATACAGTAAAACTTCTATAAATTAATAACATTAAGACCAAGGTATTTTATGATATTTTATTAATGTATCGTATTTATTAATTTATAGAAGTGATATTTAGACCAAAATATCAATTTAGAACTGGAAAAAAAATTAATTTATTGAAGTATTAATTTTTCGAGTATTAATTTATAGAGGTTTCACTGTATATATCTAGATATTTATCATTAGAAAACTATAAAAAATATAATTCAGCTACATACATACAGCAATTTTAATACTTTAGCCACTACTTAATTTTTAATTTTATTTATTAATGTAAGCATATTGATCTAACTACCGGAACAAGTGAAGAAGCAAAAACATGTTCAGTTCAACTGAATGTTTCATCTTCTTCTGATTGTCCTCTTTACTTCATTATTTGAGTGTCTAAAGTTCATTGGCCTGTATAGATACAATATTAGTTGGACGATAGATATATATTAGTTAGTATTTTAATTATTAAATAATAGAAAAATAAATAGAATAATCCTTATAAATCATTTAATTGCTAGTTTAACTTAGAAAAAATTAAGGTTAAGTGAGTTCTTTTGATCACAAAAATATCCCTAAAATCATGTGTTAAGAAAATTTAATTACAAAAGTGTCATTCTCACGTAATGCCACATCAGCTTTTTCGGGGGAAAATATCATATTTATGACTTTACCACCACTGACTGAAAAGTCTGTGAAATAAATCTGCGGCTCTATGTCATGGTAGATTTGTTAGAATGGCAGATTAAAAATTTTGCCGCATATTTTTTTTGCAGATTTTTTTACTGCAGACATATCCTAGTGGTGGTAGAGTTTTTAATTCATCAGAGAGTTTTTAATTCATTGTAGATTTATTTTTGAAGATTGTGAAAAAGACAGCAAATTTTTTCATTACTTTAGAATGTAACGGCAGATTTTTTTTATGCAGCTTTTGTGGCAGATTTTGTTTTTCTTTACAGATTACATTTTTTCGTTATTGCAGAGTTTTGTTGCATATACTAGTAGCCGTAGATTTGATTACCAAAAAATTAATTGCTATTTATACTTTGTAGTTACCGCAGATTTAATTCTAGTTATAACAGATTTATGGTTTTAAGAAAAAACAAACATTAATTATGGCAGACTTTTTAACTCTCTTTACGACAGAAATTTTTTTTATTAGAATAACCTTTTTAATAGCCGAAGACTTACTATGGTAGATTTGTTGCCACCATGTTACTGCAGATTTTGTATCGCAGATTTTTTATAATGACATCGCAGAGATTCTGTTTATTACTCCTAATTAATAAATTTCTTTTTTCCAAAAACGCTAATTCTTTCACTAATTTTTTAGGATTTTTTTCAGTCTCCTTCTTCTTCTTTCATAATCATTTATTCAGTTTTACCTTCATCCTAAAGCTATTATCTTTTATGAATTTTTATCTTCTCTTTTTCTCTATTTACTTGCTATACATTATATCTAAGTTTCTTAGTGATTATCTGGATAAATCTATAATAATATGGAGCATGTCATTTTTGTTTCTGGAACTAGGCGGTTTTGGCGGTCAAGTAGCGACTCGGCAATTCCAATGACTAGAAAAATGACGGTGGTGGTCTTCTTTCTCCAACGATGCAAATTGATAGTTTTAGGAGGTTTTTCTTTTGTATCGTGGGTGAATAAGAAGAGTAGAGTAATTTTGTTACCTTATTTTCTCTAAAACTTTATTTAATTTTTGTTTTTGTTTTATTTTTTAAAATTTTGGAAAATAAATTTAATTTTCACTTTTTAAAATCATAATGACATTATTGTTTTTTAACAAAAAAGATAAAATTAATCTAATTAGATCATTTTTAGAAAGTTAGTTTAGCAATTAATTTAAAGATTACTATTATTCTAGTATATTATCACTTAAATAATTAACACTACGGCCTCAAATCAACTTCAAAAGTTCTAGAAGACGACGCATGTCACTTACTTGGGCGGGATTGACACCTGTGAAAGGAACAGTTTACTTAATGTCTACTGAGATAATGTTTTGTTTTAAAAGCGACGTTGTTAATTAAATTGATATATTAATAAACAAATTGACAGAAGTACATTATTAGTGGTCGAGTTTGTATATAATATTTAAGTTTACTTGAAGTTATTTTGTCTGGATTCTTGTCTCGAAGGGATTTTTACACAACAGTACATGTAATCAAAGCTATCAAGACGGCGACGTTCAACTTTTATTCACGAGACCCCAACCATTCTCCATTGAGAGACCTTACATTTTCTTTTACATTTTATTGTCAGCAAGCTGTTGTTATTTCAAATTGGATTTATATTTACTAACACATATATGAGATATATACATATTAACCCGTACGTGAATTTTGAAAGAACTAGTTTTGATATAATTAACTTGATTGTTTAAGGAGTATTAAAATCTAAAGATGATCAACATCAATTAATTACAGAATTTTGATATAGTCTTCATTTAGTTTAATGCTAAACTTAAATAGTACTCCCCTCAATTCTCATATGTTTGAAGTTTGCTTTTTCTATTTATGCAAATGTGAATATTGTAACTAGGATTCTAGCTAGTTGTATTCTTTTAATTCCAAAAATTTTAAATTAACAATGAAAACCATATAATGGTGCTTGAAAAATAATATTTAATTATAAAAATAAAAATATGTTCAAATAACTTCCTTTATAGTTTGAACATGTAAAAGAAAAAAATACGATTCGTTTAGTAATACATCATTATTCATTAGTCAGTCTCAGTCTCAGTCATTACTAATCGGGATCCATTATTTCAAAATTGGCTAGCATTCAAGCGTTTGGCGTATTAGTTCAATACATACCCTCTTTATTTATTTTTTAAATCATTAGTTCAATTTGTAAAATTCCAAGGCTATAGGGAAAGTTCAATTTTTATAAATGTACTAAACAAGAAGATTATTTTTCCCTCTTTCATGAAATTAAGAAAGATGAATAGAAAGACATTGATTTTATATGTAGATTTGTATATGGAAACATAATTCAACCGACTTTATAGTTGAGTAACAAAGTAAACAAGTTTAAAATAAGGAACTGATTGTAATATGAAAATTTTAACAAGTATTTTTTGATAAACCTTCTAGATTTTCGATCCTTCAGTTTTTAATCTTCTCAGTCCTTTGAGTCAGGTTTTATATAATCTGATTTAAAAAATAATTTTCCATACAAAGAGGAAGTTGAACCAGGAACACAAGAGAACTAACCATTTTGTACTACCATTAGGGCACTACTTTTTTAGTATATACTCCCTCCGTTTCAAATTAGTTGTCGTTTAAGGTTGTTTCACACATATTAAGAAAACATTTAATTTTTCTGTTTTACCCCTAATTAATGTTTATTTGATTTTATTTCATTGGTCAGGACATTAAAACAAAGGGACAAAATTGAAAATGTTATCAAACATATGCATTGAAAACATAAAACGACAACTAATATGAAACGAGTTTTAAAATCTAAAACGATAACTAATATGAAACGGAAGGAGTATATATATAAAGTAAAATGTTGCTCTCTTCTCATGATGCCACATCAACTTCCTCCGACTCTAAAACTTTGACACATCAGCATTACTTAACTATTCCTCTAATCTTAATCTTTAAATCATTATGAATTAAGTTTCTACTCTAAATGTTTGACATATCAGCATCTCTAAATGATTACCACCTCCTCTATTGAAACTATTGACAATTGACCAAACAAAAAATTTTTAAAAAAAAAAATATTTAAATAAAATATCTTCAGTAATAAGTATGCACCTGTAAAATGATAAAGATCATATATACAATACAATATAAAGTATAATCTATACTATAAGTGGTTCTAACCAAAGTTTTATAAAATACTATTAAGGAAAATATTTAGAAAAAAAAACTACTCTCTCAAATTGATTACCGAGAAGAAAAAAGTTTATTTAAAAACAAATCTCAAATACGCAGTCACACATAAAATGTTAATCCATATTCTAACGAGACCTACTCCAAAACCCACATGACCAAAATAATATTGACATAATCCCATATATATATATATCCTAATTTTAAAAAATCTAAGCCCAAATGAACCATTAACCATAAACCAAAACAACCACGAAACAAACAATTTGGAGACAGTGGTGAAAACTGAAAAGAATCACAATTTGGAGACATGAATTCTACTTTACGAGAGTTGAATTTTATCGCCAACGGTTATATTTTATTTTTTAAGCTGGACATTCACTGCAACAACTGCTACTACTACCAAACAAATAGTCAAATTTAGTTTCATCATTTAAGCAAATCAAATGTCCTCTTTATCTACCTAATCATCAAATTACAAGACCACATGTACTACTAAATTTAAGATTAAAGTTAAATCCATACCATGTTTTATCATATACTATACCCTTAATCAAATTTCTGTTCGAAAGGGGGATCATCCTCTAATATATATATATATATATATATTATTGTTAAAAGGCCGAAAGGCGAAAGGAGTAATGTCAGTTAATTTAATACACGCGAGAAGTTTGATTTACTTTATGGGGAGAAATAATTGACTAATGCAAAAATAAAAATTTATAGAGGTACGAGTTTCTAACAATAAAAATGATATAATTGGTCAAGAAAATGGTCCCAACAGACAATATAGTAAAGAGTCTGGACAGTTTTGTTTAGTAAAAAAGGGATTTTAGTCTTTTACTGATACCGAAGTACGCATGCATGCAATAAAGTTGGTCTTTGCATTTTTCACGAGATGGTGAAGAAGCGACATTACAAAAATAATGCCCTTTAAATGAGATGGGTTTATGTTGATATTGGTTCCGGTTCAACCATTTCGGTTTTAGCCAAATCTAACTAAGCTAGGATTAAAAAAACAAAAAAAAACAAAGCTAGGATTTATTTGGCCGTCAAAATCTAACCGTCCAATCCTAGAAGTTAACAAGGCTGAGCCAGTAAGCGTAATCAATAATTAATCATATACAAACGCAATAGTAAATCATTGCCGTTTCTTTCTTTTTTTTTTTTTGTCAAACATTTTATATCATAAAATGAGTTACACTCCACAGGAGGAATATAGTACAAATCAAATAGGAGTAGCTGATTCAGCTAAGAAAACAGCAACACTAATGTTGAAAAAAAGGAGAAGACAAAAGTTGAGAAAAAGACACTTATACATCTTGTATTATAGACAAGTCCTTTTAGCTCCTTGGTAACACCGTTTGAGCTGATGAGGGACATAAGAATCTGCTGGTTTGGGATCACAGTCAATAGTCAGAAAACCAAACACCAGTACGGCTACAAAGGCTTTCCTAATCGCCAGATACTTGGCCACCAAAGTTGAAGCTACAATTCTGCGAGCTCCTTAGCTCTGAAGCAGAGTAGGAAAACTAGCATCTACAAAACAATACACTATAACTAATAAACGAGACTAAGCCTTTAGCAAAGAAAGTGTTTAGAACTTGCTTAATTAAAAAACCTCAATACAAGGTAAACTAGTATCACCGCCAATGTGATCAGAACAATCCATAATCCCAAGCAAACCAAGTGATCCTAGCTAGTGGCATCGGTAGCCGGTTTAAGATATGATTGGATTCTAGAAACATAATGCTCATATCAAAAGAAATTAAAAAAAAATGATTTAGTTATTTAATATATATATATATAACTAAAATTATTACAAATTTCAATATTAACTTTAAGGGCCACGAAATATTTCACACCCCCTGATTATTTAAAAACATATTGCTTTCAATCAAACAATCTTCTTCAGTTTAGTTTCTTACATTTTAATACAATCTTGGATGTCTCTTTAGTTATTCTCTTTTCATTTTTTTCTTCTTCTTATAAATCTATCATCTTAGCATCATTATAACATCATATCATTATTAAATCTATAAATCCGCAACTTAACTTCATCATAACAGTATCATCACATTAGCACATCACACCTAGACTATAATCTTGAAAGACTCGAAAGAGAAGTCTAGATGAGATTATTGATTCACATATCACACTTTAACCTTAAAGATAATGGAGTGACGTGGCTAAGATTTTGAATGGATCTTCATCTTATCTCTTCTTCTTCCTCCTCTTCCATGCGGTGGCGTCTCTCCTTCTTGCCTCAACTTTGACTTTAGCGAGGGTTAGGCATACTCGGCGGCAGTAGCTTCATGGATGGATGGCATCGGGTGTATGTATGGCGACAATCTCTCTATCTTGGACTCGGCGGCAAAGCGGCAATAAATATAATGAGTTTTAAACCCTAAGCTTTTTTAATGTTTCTCTTGTATAGTGACATATTACTAGGCTTTTAGAAAAAAAGACGGAATTGCCTTCAATTTAAGGATTGATTCTGAAATGGGCTTCGAGTCTGAAATGTTACAAGATATTGGAAGAAGCAATTGATAATATATGTCTAATTTACATTTTTATTAATTTGAAATAAGAGTAGATTATAAATTTTCGTATATTATATAGGATATATATTAGTCATCTTGTATTCTTAATGATTTGTATCTTGATTGTTTGGTGTTGTTATACAACCAATGTTTTTTTTTTATAAATTAGGAGGACTTCGTGCCTTAAGCCTTAATCCCTTTTTCCATGGTCCGGGAGCAGCCTTTGCTAATACCTTATAACATGGCGTAAAGCATCCCTAATGCGAATCTCGGAAGCGTAAAGAGTGAAAATAACACTGAAATGTAACCAGATAGATAAGAAGATCCGAATCACCACATTTTGATAAAGTTGACACCAAAAAATGATTAAAAGAAAACGGTTGAGCTACACCACACTTGGATAAATTTGCCACCACCAAGTGATAAAGACGTTCGAAGCCACCACCAATGACTCTCCAAAAATCAAATGATAAAAGGCAAAGATCTATCTCATTTTTATCCCTATTATTCCAACTTATTAATTAGACAGATAAACTTTTTTAGTGTATTAATAAAAGGTAAAACATAAATTTACTTACTTTTCTTAATTTGTGTGAAAATATCAGAATAATATTCTTTAAAATAGAGGGAGTAGTATATATGCATGATAACAAGATATATTGAAATCATATAATTAGAATGCATGAATCTAGAATAAAACACCAAAATAAATGTAGTCATGACTAATGACAAAAATAACTCTTTAACTCCCTTCAAATTGCTCTTCAACTCTTCTTTAATAACTTGGACTTAAATAAAAAGCCCAATATAATCAAGCCCACGAACTCCACCTTAGAGAACTTGAAATCCATATATTAATTACTATAGTGAAACTTCTATAAATTAATATCTCGATAAATTAATAATTTTCTCCAGTCCCAAATTGATATTTTGACCCAAATATCATTTTTATAAATTAATAAACACGATAAATTAATAAAATATCGTAAAACACTTTGATCCAAGTATTATTAATTTATAGAGGTTTTAATAGTCACAATCTTTTTCTTTGTTTGTGTGATCTCATTAGCTTGTATCTTTGCTCCTGCATCAATCCTGTAGGTTCAAAAGGATTTGAACTCAAATCCAACATCTCTTCATCGTCAAAGTATGGAGGAAGATCTCCCAAACTGGAAGTAGATACAATTCCACTTGAAAAGTTATGTTTTGTTCGAGTTCGAATGTTTGTAATTTCATTTTATTGGGGTTTGTATATGCAACCAAACCCAACCAAAACAGTTTTACGAACCAATACACAAATTGAGGTTTGGTCAGTTTGGACCTTGCCAGTTGCCACCCACAAAGACAACGTCGATAATGAAGCGAAAAAGCCGAAGAGAGAAGGGGAAAAAAATACTAAAGATGAATGATTTTCATAATTACTTTTTTATTAGTGTAAGACTGTAAGTTATAAAGTAAACCGGTTGGTTACAAATCTGAACCAATCGAAAACCAAACTCCTTTTATATTTGTTATTACCGTTAGCCTTCAAGAATCGGGGTTAAAAAAGTATACAACCAACTATAAAAATAAAAATAAAGTAAAAATTGAATCCAAAATTCAAATCAACCAATTGTTCCACGATAATATTCCAACAATGCTAAAATTTGAAATGAAGTTAAAAAACAAGTTGAATCCTTTCTAAATGATCCCAAGGAAAGAAAAAAGACATAAACTTCAAATGCTTTAATAATCTCCTCTATTCAATGTTGTGGCTTCTTGCAGAACACACACTGCTACTGCCACCTCCATCTCCAACATCATTTGCTGAACCCTTTCTTAATAGACATTCAGAGAATGTGTGAATGAGCTGATCAACCAGAGCCTTTGGATCGTCCTTGAAACCATCAACATATGTTTTAACAACATATCTCTCATGAGCAGTCGCATTGAAGCCATACCAACTCAGAAACTTCACTCTGACACTCCTCTCAATAAGACCTGAAGATTCAAGCTGTATCATGATCTTTACAAAATCCTTTAACCCAAAACCGCAGTTTGCTGAATTCTCCATGTTGGTCGTGTTCTCGGGTCTATCTTGATGGTCACTGATTTGGTCTAACCTCAGTGGAGCGATGGGCAAATCCTCTGGAACAGCTTCTTGTTTTTCTTCAGAAGAAGTGTTAGATGAAATTAGAGGAGGTGAAGGATTGTTGCTGTTTGCCAAAATGGCTAATAAGACATCCGCAGCAGTTAGTTTCTCTTGGGAGGGATTCTAAAGCTGAAGAGCAATGATCCTTCACTTCTGTCGCTTTCGAGCCAAGTCTTTTAATGGATCCTCTACACTTTGACGATGGAATACTAGAAAGAGGGCCTCTACACTTGGACGATGGAAGACTAGAAAGATGACCACACAATTCAGTTACTAAACTCTCCGCAGCTTTATCCACGAATTCAGATATGTCTTTGTACTTCTCTGTGCCCCTAAGAAGCTTCTGAGCCAAGAGAAGACGCTGACGAAGTTCATTCACACTTTCAGTTTCCTTTGCTATCTCCAATTGTTTCTTCCAACACCTGAGAAAAAAAAAGAAGAAGAGAGGAAATAAGATCCATTCAAGATTGTATTACATTTTTCTATTATTACATTTTCTATTTTTAAAAAATTTCTTACATAATTTTTTATTAAATTACTATTTATTATATGTACACACACATATATATATGTATATGCACAATTTATTGTAATTTTGTTCTAATTTTATAATTTTTATATTTAAATTATATTTATTAAATCATTATTTTAAAATAATATGAAAATAATCTAATGATAAGTATTAACTAAAATATATAAGATTTAAAATTTAGTATATAATATAATATATATATATAATTTTTAGTATAATTTATGTTATCTAACCAAATATATTAATTATATAAGACTATTATTAAATATTTTAAACTTTAATGCTTGGGAAAAGTCCAATCTCAAAGCATAGAGAAAGGAGCATTAACATAGCATTTAAAACTTCTAAATACTTGTTTTAATGCTTTATTAACAAAAGTTGATTGACTAATAAAAAACATAATGCTTTTCTAAAAGCTCTTCTAATCAATACCTAAGGATATATGAAGATCACATAAAATGGGAGAGTGATCATCCAGTAAAGTAAAAAAAACATATTGAAGTCAAAGTCAAAGAAAATTGTTGTACCTGTAGAAGTGAAGAGCTCTTCCGAAAAATAATATACCAAGACTAAACTTCTGAAAGATCAAAAAAATACGAAGCAATATTATTTTGAAATATTATTTTCAAAAAAATAACTTCCTTAAATAATATTGCTTCGCATCGGATATTTCAAAATCAAAAATCTTCCTTTTTTTGGTCAACGTTTAACTTATGTTCTATTTACATTTTCTAGTAATTTGAAATACCAGTAAAATATCTATTTTTACATCAAAATTTACATAGGTTTATAACTTACTAGATTAAGATTTGCCCGATATGGGTGCTTCTATTTTTTAAAAAAGTTAAAATAAAAATTTTCTTGTAGGTAAATGATATTAAAAATAAAATTTAGGAAAAATAATTAATATTCTTATTTACATATTTTTGTTTTCTATCTCAGTAAACTAATTTGTATTTCTATATCCCCAAAAATTTCACCAAATATTCATCAGTATCAATATTATTGTTAAATCTAAGAAAAAATGTAATTTTGTAATTCTTGTTTAAAAGATGTTTTCATAATTTGAAATTTTTTCACAAAAGTTGTGATTCTGCAGTTTTTTTGAATTTTCTTCAATTAATTAACTATTACCTTTTCAGTTAAGAAAAAAAGAGAGTAATACAATTATTTGACACATTTTAAAATCTAATCGCTCAACCGATACATGCCATAATCATGTTAATTAAAATTTTGACATGTATCAAGCTCTGGATGTTATAACATGATTACATGTCAAAATTATAACACATAATCATGTTAATTAAAATTTCTAACTGTTTTGCATCTTGTTAAACAGCGTTATAATTATTTTTGCGTCATATGGATTTTTACATGGTTTACATAATAGTCTTGTAATCTCTATTTTCGCTAGTACTAACATAGTTGATGACGCAGTTCATATTGACAGACTGTGGAGGAGTTGAGTTCCTTCTCTGGTCTGTTTTAGGTAAATGTTTAGACATTATAGATTACTGCATCAGAAGATTGCAATTGCAATGTTTCTTGATGATCATAGTAAATTTAGTAATTGAGATATCAAAGAAGAATCTACTTAAAAATACCTGTTCTTGAATAATGCTGCGTGTGCCTCGAAAAGTTGTGCTTCAAGTTCAAGTTCCCTCTCAGACGCTTCTGAAGTAATTGATACTTCTTTTAGTGCATCTACTAACTGACCCATACGCTCCTTCATTAATCGAAACAAAGAAAACCAAAAAGGAACAAGTTAGTATATGAGAAGCTATAAAATAGATATAACTTCGAGTTGGAGCTTTTTTTTTTTTACCTTGATAGAAACCATCTTAGAACGTAAAATATTTTCTATTTGACCTCGAGCTATACGAAAAGGCAGGTCGAAAACATCCTGTCAATACAAATCTTTCTTGTTGATAGTACCAGTGTTTTGATTTATGCATTAATTGAATCTTGATTTAGCTTATAATCAAATTAATCTATTTACCGTGTTTCCGCCCAGAGGATACTGAGAAGGGTCTGCGCCGTGTCTTCCATTAGCTATCGAAGGTTGCTTGGTTAATCCACCAGAAGCATTCAAGAAAGCTAATATTGTCATGGTGGTTACAATCTTTTTGTAGAAATCAGAGTCAGATTTATTCCCGCTCCATATATATATATACAAGAAAATGTTTATTAGCCAAAGGGGTTACTCAGATGTTACAAAAACTGTTCAACCGTTAGCCTAATCTAACTAAGCTAGGAATTTTTTGGTCGTCAAAATCTAACCGTCCAATCCTAGAAGTTAACCAGGCTGAACCAGTGAGCCTAATCATATATACAAACGACATTGCTCATAATGATTTAAATGAAATAGTAAATCATTATGTTTTTTTTTTTTGGTGCAATCTCTACTATGTAAAGCTTGAATACAAAGGTGTTAAGTGTCACTTATTCTCTCTCTAATAGAGGTTGGTATAGTGGGAAATTCTGGATATTTATGGTTGAACCTCGACCTCTAGTTTGATTCTCATGTGGAATTAAAATTGCCACTAGAAGAAGCGTATGGAACTCGGCCAAAAACTTATGATTAGCTTTTATACCAAAAGAAACCTTCTCAACTATTAAAACAGAACAAAACTCTGTTTTGTTCAAATTTAACTAATATGACGTACTATAGAAAAATAATTGTAATTGGTAAGTAAGTATAATTTACGGTGTTTAAAGATTTCTTAACATAGTGTTTTTTAATACTCGTAAAAAAGATTGATATGGTTAATGAAGAAATTAAAATTGTTTCTTAAGAAATAAAGTTAGAAATCTTTTGCTAAAAAAGATTGATATGGCTCTTAAGTGAATTTTTTTTTGGCTAAGTTAGCATTTCTTTAATACTATCATATAGTAACAACCCACAATTCCATCTTTAATAGCAATTCGGAAAACTGAGCTATTATAATGTGCTATCAATAAGTCTTTTCTTTTTTGTAGTGATCACAAGTTTACAACCTATCGTTCATCTATAATAAACCCAATAGTTTAATAATGGTACAAATTTTACTAACGCTCTACAGTTTGCTAATTTGCTGTCTGCAATTGTTCTGTACAACATTACAAATACGACTCCACATTCATTTAAAATTTCATATAACCTCTAATGTTTGTATCCAAGTTAATTGATTAAAAAGACATAAGACATTTGAGAAATTACAGGAAGAGACTTGATATTTTGAACCTGAGATTCACAATCTAATAAGTCAGCCACGCAGTCCATTGACAGACTGTGGAGGAGCTGAGTTCCTTCTCCGGTCTGTTTTAGGTAAATGCTTAGACATTATACATTCCTGCATCAGAAGGTTGTAAATTTTGTCATGTTTCTGGATGATCATATTAATGGAGAGATACAATGAGATCGATTTATAGTCACAAAAATACCTGTTCTTGAATAATGCTGCGTGCCTCGACGAGTTGTGCTTCAAGTTCAAGTTCCCTCTCGGAAGCTTCTGAAGTAATTGATACTTCTTTCTGTGCATCTACTAACTGACCCATACGCTCCTTCATTAATCGAAACAGCAAAAAATGGAACAAGTTAGTATATGACAAACTATAAAATAGGTTTAAAGTGTAACTTCGAGTTGGAGTTTTTTTTACCTTGATGGAAACCATCTTAGAACGTAAACTATCTTCTATTTGACCTCGAGCCATACGAAAAGGCAGGTCGAAAACATCCTGTCAATACAAATCTTTCTTGTTGATATGTACCAGTGTTTTGATTTATGTATTCATTTGGAATTAACTGATTTGATAGCTTATAATGAAATTAATCTATGTACCGTCTTCCCGCCCAAAGGAGACTGAGAATGGTCTGCGCCGTGTCTTCCATTAGCTATCGAAGGTTGCTTGGTTAATCCACCAGAAGCATTCAAGAAAGAACGCATGTCGCCCTGTCAAAACGTATCATAGTCTTCAATATAAGAAATTAAGATTGAGAAATATTCTCTCTAGATGATAAGTAAAATGAAAAAGCAAAATAACCTGCGTGGATCGCAGTAACGCTCTCAAATCAGTGTTCTCTGCCATCAGTTCTTGATTTTTCGCCTCATATGCATCCACCTGACAAAATCATTTCGGACACAAAATATATAAGTAACACATTAATTCAATGGAATATAAGGCATGAGAAGCTAATATTGTCATGGTGGTTACAATCTTTTTGTAGAAATCAGAGTCAGTCTTCTTCCCGCTCCATGTTCCGCGTTGTCTCCCTTCTTTCTGTGCATATATATATACAAGAAATTGTTCATTAACTAAAGGGGTTGATACTATAGGAAAACTCGATAATAGTCATTTAAGATCCCAACTAGTACCTGTAGTAGATTCATAATCTCCATGCCTGATCTCGTTTCCTTCTTTTTCTCCATCAACACTTGGTTTAACCTCTCCTAAACCAAGATCAATTTTTTTATTTACTAAGACCCAACCTATATTACAAACACTTAGAACTCGCAGTGTGAACCACATACCTGTAACTTAATGTACTCTTTTTCTTTTTTCTTTGTTTCATGTAACTGTTGGGTCTTGACTTGCTTTCATACACAAATAAAACAAAATGTTCAAAGAGTATTGCATCAGCATTCCCAAATTCTTTGAAACATGATCCACATTTTAGGATAACTGAGAAATCTAGCTGGTAAAAAGCAATAAATCAAACCTGATTAGCAATCACCATTCGTTGAAACTCATCTCTCTCTTTCTGAAGCTTCTCATTCTGCGCCTTTAAAGCCGCTGTATTTTTGGCTTCCTGACCAAAAACAGAATGTCATGAAACCTCATCAATACATGTTTTCCGTATTCAAACCTCGGTTATATCCCTTACCGTTCTTGTCACCGAACCAAGTTCCCTTTCCTTGGCTTGCAATTGAGTCTCAAGCCTTTCAACTTTTCCTTCTAGTCTTGCCATGTCAGATAAAATTCTGAAATAAACAAGAAACTTGGTAAAAACCAATGTTCTCTAGCAAAAACAAAATGTAGAAAACTTCATAGATGCAAACAAAAGTAACTTTATCAGCATTTTTGTCTTCTTCTTTGCTCTCAAAAGGATTTTACTAGAACTAAACTCTAAAACACATAAAACCAAAAACAGTAACAAGATTCTTATATACATAACATGATCTAAGATCACAGAGTCCATCTCATTCAGAACAATAGAAGCATTAAGATTGAACATCATCACGAAGAAGCTGATAGATTAGTATAATTAACAATGCACATAGAAAAATCAAACTCGGGTTAAAAGACAAAAAAGTCACCGTTGTCTCTGATCATTAGAAGATTCTCTAAATTCCACATCTCGTTGCCTCTGCTGAATCAAAGCGTATATGCAATTACAAGTTCTGGCGATTGAAACCTAATAATACAAGTTTTATCGAATCAGATTCATGAAACAACCATTAGAGATGATTAAAGAGATAAAAAAAGAAACACACAGGATCGGTAGCGAAAAGGTCAAGAGAAGCAGAGAAGCCATAGGTGACTAAGCTTTGATTTAAATACTTTATACAGTGCTCCAGATTATCAACATCGGCAAAACTATGATCCCTGATCGATACACAGAGTCAAATTTGAATTCAAAATCGAAGCAGAAGAAGAAGAAAAACTATGTTCCCTGATTGAAAATGACGAGAGAACTCACCCGATCGGTGAAAAACCAAATTGAGGCGTCAACTACAGAAGAAGCAAACACAATGAACCTTAGAGAAAGAGAGAATTGGGAATTCGTGAATCAGTGTGAGAGAGAGAGATAGAGAGAAGTCGTACTCTATAATCGAATTCCGGCGCGGTCAATGACATCGTTGACGGAGCCGCCGTAAAATTGACGCCGGAGAAATAGACAAAGAGACAAATTAAACTTTTCACCAAAATCCAAAAAAGTTGAAAAAGTGAGTCAAAATAGTGAATGTGTGTCTCTCTTGGATAGATCTATCATGGGGAGTGAGCAGAGAATTAAATAAAAAATGAAATTAAATAATTATATTGGTTTTGATTGCGTACGTTACGGTGCACTGAATTTTTCCGTGTTTCTTCACGTGATTAGTTAGTGGTACGATAGGTTTTGCGTGTTTTAACTACGTGTCTTTTTCTTAGTGGTTGGGTTTAGTTTCGTTGGGTCTACCGCATTACTGAGTATAACATACGACATTCGATAACTAACTTTGCTGGATTATTGGGCGGGAGATGCCACGTAGGTCTTAGCAACGTTTACTCTAATTCGTTGGAGTCGTGCCGAGCAATATCTTCTTCATAAGTATTATAAATTTAAAATTTCCGTTATTTAGTAAGGAGGACAAAATTTAGAAAAATTATTTTAAATTTTACTGATATTTTAATTAAGTTTTTGTATAAAATTTTCTTTTTTGTTAAGGGGTTTTAATTTTATGTATCATTTCTGATAACTATAATGTTATTGGTTTTTTTTAATATGGCCTACACACATTATGTCATTGACAGATCCGGTCCGGAAAACAAGCGGAATAATCAGTCGTTTAGGGTCACCAAAATAATTTATATTTTTTTATGCTACTAAAATTATATTTTTGTGATAATGTATATATAGTAAAGATTGAAATTTTGATTTTTAATTAAATAATTGTTGTTTATAAAATACTTCATACAATTTTAAAGCTATTATTAGTTAAAGTTTTAAATAATAAATATATAAATGGCCAGCTTCAGACCACTATTTTTGTCGGACCGACCCTGGTCATTGATTTGTTTATGTTCGGATGCGTTTATATTTCTCTGATTGTTGAACCTACGGTTCAATAACTCTTTCATCTCATAAAACAAGGTGGTTTGACGTTGACATCGATCGACACAAGGTTGGGAACTTGAAAAGTTAAGTTCGGTTCGAGTCCAAATTTTTTGGTTCGGTTTCCTACAATTTAATCGGTATGTTTGTTATTTAATTTTGTTGGGGTTTGTAAATGCAAGAGGTTATTAACAAGCCCAACCAAAACACTTTTACAAACCCAATAAGAGATACAACTTTGGGTTTGACCTTTTTACTTATAAAGACTACCTTTGCAAAAAAAAAAAAAAAAAAAAAAAACAAAGACGGAAAGGTAAAATATTAAAAAGATAAATTTCCATATCTAGTTATAGTGACTTGTAAATCTGAACCGAATATTAAAAAAAAAAACTCTTAATATTTCAAATTATCGATTTTTTTTCTGTAAACCAAATGCAAAACCGAAATTTGATTCAATTCGGTTTGGATAAAATGTCCGGCCCAAGAAATGCTAAAAGTGAATTAAGTATTTTAGAACTGGTAGAAAATATCATTATTTTAAAATTTTAGTAGTATGAAAAGAAACAAAATGGCAGAAATTTCCAACAATAAAAAATCCAGAATACCATAAATTTATGCTTTAAGAATTGTCTCAAAAAATCATTAAGGAACTTTTATAAGATTTTAGAAATCCTCTCTATAAACACAAATATGCAATATTTTTGAAACTTTTAAATGTTACAATAGTATTTTTAAACAGCATTTGGAACGTTGACAAAAAAATAAAAAACAGCATTTGGAAGAAAGCTTTTCAAAACAAAAAGAAAAAACTATCCAAAAACTATTTAGATATCAATAGTAATACCGTTAACATTCAACAAATGGAGGTGAAAAAGAATCCAACCCAGTATAAAAAAAAAAGCATAACATTAATCCGAAACCCAAATCAATCATCAACTTAAAAACGATAATGTTCCAAAAATTCTAAAATTCCAAATGAAATAAAGAAGTTTGAATCCTTTCTATATGATCCCAAAGAAAGACTTAAAGAACTTGAACAATGCTAACATAATATCTCCTCTAATTATGCCGCGGCTTCTTAAAGCACGCACCGCTACTGCTAGCTCCATCTCCATCGCCATTCGCAGAACGCTTCTTGGATATGGAATCAGAGAAAGCATCAATAAGCTGTTCAGCCAGCGCCTCTAAGTCATCCTTGAACGCATGGATGAATGTTCTCACGACTATGATCTCCCCGACCTCCGCTCTTAAGCTATACCACGACAGAAAGCTCTGTCTGAAGTCCTTATCAATATGCTCTGAAAACTCCATCTGTCTTAAGACCTTCACACAATTTGCTAACCCATAACCACAACTTGCTGGATTCTTCACGCTCTTATGTTTTTCTCCAGATGTGTTCTTCTTTTTCTCCCAGACATCAGAATCAGATTCGAGGCAGATCCTCTTACCTTTGCTCTTGGATTCAGTTTCTAAAATTATTGCAGTGTATGAGAAACTGAAGAATGTTATAAAATATAAAATAACTTGTACTGTAAAACCATGTGTTTACCTAATGTTTTAACTGAACGAGAAGTGCTCTCCAAGACAGGTTCTTTTATGACCAACGGTTTTGCTTCCCAAGTGTTGTTCTTTCTTTGCCCGACATCAGAATCGGTTTCTAGGGCGATCCTTATTCCTTTGCTCTTTTCAGTTTCTAAAATTATTGCAGTGTATAAGAAACTGATCAAGAATGTTACAAAAGAAAAATAACTTGTGTGGAAAATGTAATTACCTAATGTTTTAACTGGACGAGAAATGCTTGCAACAGGTTTGAAGCGAGTAGGCTTCTTTCCCTTCCTTGGTATCTTTTTATTTGGCTCTTTCTTTTCATCAAAATCCATTGTACTTGCAGCTTCTGCATGAAGTATTTATCATTCATCAACTTGAAAACTAATTAATAGGAAGACGAAAATATGTAAAAATTACTAGTAAATTAGTAAAAGGATGACTAATTTCATTTCCACGGATAGAAAAAGTCTCAAACTTCTAATTCCATTTGATTTTAAACTATAATGCAAAAAATCCAACATTTCCAAGGCTTCTTTTTAAATTCCAAGCACAAATTTCGATACTTGAATACATTTATAATCACTACGTTCTTCACAAGTAGAAAAAGTCGCAAACTAATTTCATTTCCATTTTATTTAAAATGATTGCAAAAAACACTAACATTTCCAAGCTTATGAAATTTCGATAAATCTTGAAAAAACACAATTTCTAAAAACTATGAAAACCCATAAAGGAAATTACCGTCGAGAGAAGAGTCGATGAGGAAGAATTGTAGAGAGCCTAATCAAAATCTTGACAGTTTGCAGAGAAAGAAAGAAAAAATTTGAGATTAAGAAAAGGGTTATGGACGAAATAAAATAGAAAAAATAGATTGGGAAGAACAAAAATAAAGATTCTTCCTCAAACTAGAGAATTGAACGTTATGTTAGTATTTAAATTATATGTGTTCAAATCTAGTGTCATTTAGGTAGATAATCATATTGACAAACTTTCTTTGCAACAATGATATGGTGGCAAAATGTAAGTTAGCATGATGTTTTCGCAACTGTTTTATAAAACAAATTCAATGATATGTAATAAAAAAAATGTAACGATATATAATAAAACAAATTTTGAAAATGAGGAGAATATACCTTAGATTTTGATGGAATGGAATAAAATTTCTTGAGATTGTTGAAGGGAACACATATATGTGCGGCTTTATGTGAAAATGTATGTGAGATCTCTATTTATTAAAAAAATGGGATGCCTTCCGAAACCCTAGAATATTAGCGTTTATCTAGGCCTGAAACGTTTTTAAAATTATAGCCTTTAAAATTTTTAATTACGCGTCTAGGCCTAGAGATTGTGGGCCTAGACGTGTAAATTCTCTAAGGCCACGGGTCCTATATTTTTCATAATTCCTCTAACACTCGCATCATTTTTTCCTCCTCCGCCACCGACGATGTTAATGTACTAGTTGTCATTCATATCCATTTCTACACTGAATAGAGCAAAATAAATAAATTGTGGATGAGAAGCTCAATGCTTGTTTATCTGACAATTGAAATGATAGATATCAAGGTTGTCACCATATCTTAGTACAACACGATTAATGAGTTATTACCTAAAATGAAAAAAGAAATCCAGAGAAAGATATTCTCTTTGTTTCACAAAAAAGTGTCATTGTAACATTTTCACACTAATTAAGCAAAATATGTAATTTCTCTTATGCTCTTTTTTAATTCACTAAATAAGTTTTTTTCTCTAATTAATAAGTTGAAAAATTGAGATCAAATTGAGATTTAGTAATCAATTATACACATGGTTAACAAGTTTTAGGAAAAAAAATGCATGATTTTTTTTACATGGATCAATGTGAATTTCATTAAAAATGAAGAGTCTGATTTACAAAAGAGTTAGAGAAGCAATGATAGAAACTTTGCCAAAAAAAACAAAAAATTAAAAAGCAAGGGTTGACAATTGATTAGAGCTGTGCTCTGTTTAGGAGAGTAGGAGAATTCAGCGAGGATATTAAAGACCATGTAGGCAATGTTGTCCGAGTGAAAAAGATGTAGGGAGGTTTGTCCGAGCTTCTGAAGAATCAGATTCCGGATCGTCTCACTGAATTGACACTAAAGAAGAAGATGATCAAACCTGGTACAGAGGCTACAATTTAGAGGAACTTGCATTCGCCAAGAGGCCAAACAATGTTTTGGTGTTGACCACAACTAAACTTATTTTTTTTTATCTTGTTTACTAATTCATCTGGATATTAATCTATACAAGTTTTATAGAAAAATGGGTAAAAAAAAATCTCTCCACTTTTTCCAAAAATATTTAAGAAAACTCCGTCTTTTTTGTGGATTTTTTTAACTCTTATCTTTTAATAAATTGTGAAATAAACACTAAACATTATATAAAAAAACTAAGTAAATAATTAGCTTAAAATAGAAATAAATAAAAACAATTTATTTTATGATTTATTTTCTAACTTTGAGTTTGTGATTTTTATTCCAAAATTGAGTTTTTTTAACTAAATTTGTTTTATAGATTAGCACATTCCATATTTTAGTTCGAGTTTTTTCTTTTTCAATGACTAACTAAAAATAATTAATGTTATTCATTTTTATATTTTTAATTTATATTTTAAGTATATCTTAATTTTATGTATTTAAATTAAAAATATTTTAGTATGGAAATTTATGTACCTTTGTAAGAATTTTTTTTTTGTTCGTTTTCATGTTAATAAGTTTATGTGAGTAAACCAAATAAACATTATAAACATAAAATTCATATTCGATAAAATTTATTTCAATATTATATTCAAATTCATAAAATTTATATTCAATAAATTTCATTTCGTAAAAATATTAAAATATATAAACGATATATATAACTTTATACTGAACCGAATATGAATTTATGTTAATAAAGTTTTATTTGGTTTGGTCACACAAATTTATTAACATAAAAATAAACAAAATTATTTTTATTATTACGAAAGTACATAAATTTTCACACTAAAATATTTTTAATATAAATATATAAAATATAACTTAAAAAGTTTTCAAAAGGAGACTAATATTAATTACTTTTAGTTAGTACAAAAGAAAATATTCGAATAAATTCGAATCAAAACACGGAATGTGCTAATTTATAATAATATTTTAGTTAAAAAACTCAAATTTGGAAAAAAAAATCACAAACTCAAATTTAGAAAAAAAAATCATAAACCAAATTTTATTTTTTATTTCTCTTTTAATATAATGATGTACTTATTTTTTTATAATACTTAGGGTTTATTTCACCATTTATTAAAAGATGAGGGTTTAAAAACCCATAAAAATGACATTTTTAATGTTTTTGAAAAAAGTTAAGGTTTTTTTACCCATTTTCCCCGCACATATATTTTGGTGTTGACCACAACTAAACTTATTCTTTTATCTTGTTTACTAATTCATCTGAGTATTAATCTATACAAGTTTTATACTGTAATATATATATATATATATGTAGTACATTTATATATTCTACTTTCTACATCAACTTACCAAAGATTTTTGTTGTTAGACACTTGGTAACTAAAGAAGAAAAAAGAGTAGTAAACACAAGAAAACAAATAAAATCTACCAAATTTATGTTACATTTACATTTTTATAAGCTATAGCCAACGCCAAAATGTAAACATTACTCCCTTTACTCAATCTTGCAAGTTTCTGATTTATATATGTTCCCTGAAGAAGCAAAGCAACAAATAAAAGTACATATCTGCAAATTACTTTTATAATCTCTACTTGTTCTTCAGGGATGATGAATCTTAGCTGTTAGATACAAAAGCTGATCTCTTTAGCTTCTTGACAGTTTTCGAACCATAGTTGAATTCTCAAGATGAATACACTACGAAAGGTACTGCATCGGTTTAAACACAGAAAATATCAATGCTCAAGATCAAAATGTATATAAGCAAAAGTGTTGAGTGACTTACATAGAAGAAACACCATTAGCATTAAGGAAACAGTGAGCTTGATTGGGTGATTAAATGGTAAGCGTATCGGATTTTGTAAGCAACAAGTCTTGTCAAAGAGCTGAAAAAAATATTAAACATGATTATGATCAAGAAGTGAAGCTATATATCAACTTATTATGAAAACTCACCTGATTATGATCAAGAACTCTCTGCATCCACAATATAGGCTTAGTTCCTTTCACTTTAGGAGTAGCTTCGATTTGTGCTACAAATTTCTCATTTACTTCTTCTCCATCTTCATTACCACTAGGAACTATAATCCTCAAAGCATTGAAATTTGGTGAACTCCATGTTCTTCTTGTCCCAGCTGCTGCATTTTCTACTTTTACTTTTTCTTCAATGTCTATTACACATTCAGAGCCATTACCATAACCTTTAACTTCAACTCCATTAGTAGAATCTATCGACTTGATACTTCTCTCACCATTAAAACTCTCTAAATTTGAAGAAGATCCAGAGAGAAACATGGCTAAGTCATCACGCTCTTCTTCATTGAGATCAACCCAACGTAGAGGTTCTTTACCATTCTCATTATAAGCCTCTTGCAGAGAAGTTTCTACGCGATAAATCTGGCTTTCGATAGCGGTAACAAACTGTTTATGCCGTGTCAATGTAGAATCATCACCATATCGTCTATGGCTTAATCTGACTGCCTTCTCAAACTCATCCAACTGATTCATAGATTCAAATTTTGCAAACTCAAATAACTTGAAGAATAATCAAACACAAAAACGTTTCTTGAAAACTCAACAAGAACACACAAACACTAAACCAGAGATGATTCAAGAAACATTATTGTGTATAAATTCAAATATTACCTGCCATTTTGCTGTACCTAAAGCTGCTTTAAGTTCCTTACAGATCTCATTTTTCTTCTCTTTAATCCACAATCTATAAACAGACTCCATTCTAAAAATCCACAACAAAAACGAGAAGATCATAAACACAATACTAAGCTACAAAGAGATTATTACAAGATCACAAGCTACAAGAAACCATACAAATCCATAAATCATGAAAAGAATCACAAAACTCATTTACGTACATATCTGCAGATTTTTGAACCTCTTCAGCTGCAGAGAAGAAAACATCTTTTTGCCATAGATCAAAGCAGTTGACGACCATCATCTTCTTCAGAAACAGATTCAAGAAGAAGTTACGAGCAAAGAGAATCTAAACTTTTATCCAAACAGATTCTCTTCTCTCTTCTCTTCTCTCTTCTCTTCTCTTTAATCTCTTCAAACCTTTTGCTTTTGGCAACGAAAGCTTTCTTAAATCTTTTTAATTCTTTCGATTTTTATTGAAAACAAAAACAGAGCTGAATGATCTTTCTGCGACACCAAACTTTTCTCTACTATGGAAACGTGGCTTATTATAATTCGGAGATGTATGAAATTAATATGCTCTTTGGTGCAGGTGATTACAGCTCTGCGTTAGGAGGTAAGAAAACGACAAGAATGTTGTAAACCTGGAAGGTGGGTCCACTAATTTGCTGCCACCAGCAGCCACATCAATTTTCATTCTTTTTTTTTTTTTTCCGGAATATCTTTTGTTAGTTTACTTTATAATATGCTCAAAAATACTGAAAATTGTATGCCGACAAAAAAAATTGATAATAAATAGTTAAATATACATGTGGAGTCAAATGGCACTGAATATAATGAGTCATTTGGCATTCAGAAAGTAATGAAAAATAATAAAGACATTATTAATGTAGCATGCGTAGAGCCTGGAATAAAATTTTTGTGATTTACCTACGAAAATCTATAGTAAATCTAATGAGTCATTTGGCATTCAGAAAGTAATGACAAATGATAGAGACATCGTTAATGTAGCATGCTTAGGCCATCATTATCGGAGTCTCTAAGGTGGGTTTCTTGAATTTTTTTATAATTAATTTAATTAAAAACTGATTCTATGGATAAGATACGTTTCTTATTTAGGAGACTTAAGAAACATATCTTAGTAGACACGTGTTATTCTTCAACTCTTTTTTCATTTCTACGATTCTTCACTTCAATTCTTCTTCTTCTTCTTCACAGTCTTCTCTCTTCTTCTCTTCTCTCTTCTTCTTCTTCAATTCTTCTTATTTGTTTCCCCCAAAAAATTCAGTGGTAGAGAAGTTGAAAACAGATAGAGACGAAGTAGATCCTCATAGATGCATCCGATTAATGCGGTGGTGGCGGCGAGGATGTTAGCCGGCGTTGTACAATCTAACACTATAGAATCCGAAGCGATCCCCTTCGGATCGTTATGGTGGATTATCTACGCCGGAGTCTCTTGTTTCCTCGTTCTCTTCGCCGGAATTATGTCTGGTCTCACTTTAGGTCTCATGTCTCTAGGTCTCGTCGAGCTTGAAATCCTCCAATGTAGTGGCACTCCAAACGAGAAGAAACAATCCGGTAACTGATTTCTTCATTCTCTTTTGATTTTTCATTTTCTGGGTTCATTTCAATTCACCTCCTCTATTGTTGTTTCTCTGATTTTGGGTGTTACCAAGTTTCAATCTTGATATTAGGTTATTGGTTCTTGAATTTTGGTCTGCGTTTTGTTATTGAATTATTGAGTTATTGAATTTTTATTTATTCACTGATTCATTAATTTTGATCTCGTGCTGTGTTTTGTTCCTATTCTCGTTTATGTTTAGTTCTTGGCACTCATGTATTGGAATTTTGGAAATGTCTAAGTTCTTTAATCTTTCATTAAGTGTTATTAAATGCAGGGCTGTTCATTCAGTGATATCGGAGGACTTGGCTTTGGAAATGCACACTCAGGTTGGTCCTCATTATCATTGTTAGTTTATCTGAATTTTTATTCTTTAGTTGCAGTTTTGAATGCTCTTAGTTAGATAGGTTTAAGTCTTGTCCATGTGGTTAGATAGGTTTTGAATGCTCTTAGTTAGGTTTATGTCTTCTCGATGTGGTTAGCTAGGTGTTTAATGCATTAATTCGTGTTTATTTTTAGTTGGATTGATGATTTCTGAAAAATTGATCTTTGTTGTTGGTTTGATTAATATCAATGTAGAACAGTCTCAGTGGAACAATGATGAGGCAATGGTTCTGTGGAAACATATAGGAACGAGAAGAACAAGATCAAGGCTGTGTTCAAGCTTCAGTTTCAGGCAACTCAGGTTTGTGGTTTGTTGACTCTTAAATCTCAAAACCTTTTGTGTTTCAGGGTTCTTCAAAATCAGGTGTTGCCTTAAATGTAACCTCTCTGTCTCTTCTCTTCTTTTTTTAAAACCTGAGTTAAAACAGAAATAGGTTTTAGGATCAAAGGCTAAGAGATTAGGGAAAATATAAAAGGTTTCAGGGTTCTTGATAGCTTAAGTATTGATATAAGCTTCCAGTAATTCGGATGTTTTATTATGGCTATGCTGTAAAGGAAACTTTTCTCTTAAACAAGAAAGTAAGTGTAATCTCTTTCAGTTTTTGTATCTTTGCTTGTTTTTTTACATATTTGCAAGCTATTCCTAAAGTTGCTCCCAATTTGGCAGCTTCCTCCTTTGACTGCAGCTTCTCTTCTATGATCAAAGTGTTGAAAGATAAAAATTCAAATTTTAGCACCTTTAACGCCCTGGAGGTAGTCAGTACAAGGTATCTCTTTCCTTGAATACTTGTTATCTTGATACTGAAGTCTTTTTGGATATATTGCTCAATATTCTGGAAGAGTCAAAAACTATATTTCACAACAAACGTGCTGCACTTAAAGGTGCTTAAAATTTCAAAGCTTTATGGTTCTTTTGCATCTTTTTCTGTAATCATGTCCCTAAGAATGCTCTGTGCAGCTGCCCTTAATTATGGGGAAATGGACGATCAGAACGCTGCAGAGATGATATTGGCTTGTATCCCCCTTGACGAACCGCACTCGAAGAAGGAAGGCTTCCTGTGACTGATTCATACTGTATATAATGTTAATTGTTAAATCTATGTTTCAAATGTAATATTTTTATGTACCAATTTTAGATTAATAAAATAAATTCTATTTAAAATTTTTTTTTTTTTTTTTAAGAACCCCATTAGGGGTTCTACCAATAAAGATGATAAAACATAAGTTTTTAAACATAATTTTTTAACTTCAAATTTATATTAAAATACTACTTAAGAAACCCATTTGAGTTTCTACAATAATGATGCTCTTAGAGCCTGAGATAAAAAATTTGTGATTAAGCTATGAAGGCTATAATAAAACTAAAAATCTATCGTAAATTGAAAAATCTAAAGAAACAAAAAGAGAAAAGAAAACAATTTATTTTCTCTACCTAGTTGTGATGTAGTAATTAGTAAACCCGTAAAAATTTTATAGTGCGGATAGAATTACTTTTTGTGGAGTTTATAGAATTCAAATGAATTTTTTTTGAGACCGCATATATTATTTTTATTTCTTATTTGCTGAGTTTTTAGTTATTATAGTAATAATCTTTCATAAAAATGTTTTCAGAATAACATAAATGACAAAATTCTACTATATTTGTTTTTTCCTTTTCTTTTACATGAGTGCTATTGCCACATACGAAAAATCAAACCGGATAATCTTTAAGAATTAAAACAGAATTGTTCAACTACTAAACTTTGCCAATATAAATCTTTAAGTTCCTTTTTTTACAAAAACCATGAGTACATTTCATTGAAACCGAACACAAGATCCGGTTCTGCTCTTTCTAAGATCGACTCTCATTATGGGTTAGCCAAACCGATGATATGGTGGCTGTGTCTTGAACCCAGGCTCACAATACATCCCTTTTAATTCACTAGGTGTAAGTTATGTCTCATTAAACTAAAGAAATAGATGTCTATAAATACCAGTAAAAATTGGTAAATATAACAAATCTTCTCCAAAATCATCATCCTTTGGTGAGGCATTTCAAAAACCAGGTAACAAGAAGAATTTAAGAATCAACCTTATTAGTGAGCACTTGAGTCTCTTTATCCAGAACACCTAGTGTATGCACACAAGTCTCTATCTTGGTACTTGCTCGCTGGTGTAATTCGAGACCACAAAGCTGTACTTGTTAACCCTAACCCAAACTAGGCTTTATAGTAGACAAAACAACGTGTAAAACATGACCTTCCGCATCTAGGGAAGCATCAAAAGAAGAGGAAGAGGATGCAGAGGAAGATGTCCAAGAAACTGTGGGCGTGGGATGCAAGAAAGAGAGGAAGTAGCAGAGGTTTTAAATGAGTTTATGAGGGAGGAAAGTGTTTCGTTCACTTAAACAGATATCTTTCGATGCACCAAGCTTCTCTGGTAAAGAGCACCACTATCAACAAGCCCTCGAGCTGAAATGAGTTGATGGAGAAAATGAAAATACCCTTTTCTCTGCCCCAGCACAGAGTTATGGATTGTGTTGCGCAGACTAAAGGCATAGCCGCAGCTGAAAACTACTTCAACAACTTAGAACCTTGTTTCAAAACTTAATTCACTTGCCGAAGACTCTTGAAATGGTAATGTCAGGAAGCAAAGGATCTTTTCAAGAAAATGTATCATCTCAAATTCTATAGATTGATGAATTCAAGCTCATGATTTGCTTACGAAAACACACTCAAGGTCTGAAGAATTTACAAGCATACTTAAGAGGAAGTGTAACTGTTAGATTAGGCAGAGTTAGTTTCAATTGTCTATGACTCTATGTAAGTTATATCCGAAAAATCTTATTAAAATTGAACTAAAGTCTACAATTTAACTTTTCCAAGGAGATACATTCCATTTAAACCAAATTCAAATCCTAGTTCTCATCTCGTTCTGCTTGGCTAAACCGGTGGTGGTTCAGTAATTGATTCTTGAATCAGTTTGATACCTGCAGAACATGAATCAAGAATGGAAGAAACAATCTTTCTTTGCCGTTCTTTGAACTCAATCGCTATTTTAACATCCCAATCCGCGTTTTCTCTGTAAAAAACAAACAGATAACTAAGGACCTTCATCACTCTGTTTCAGCTTTCTATATCATAAAGACACTTTACTTTTACCTGTCGATAGAATCCGCATCGCCAAGATTTTGCATCATGTCATCGAATGTAGATTTGAGATTCTCAAGTACTCCCATCTCAACTTCCAAGTTCTTCCATAGCTTAAAAGAATCAAGAAAAGAGAGAGCTATAAATCTAAGTGTTAAATTCAGAGATAGATATGTAATTGTTAGAAGGTGATCAAGATTAGATACATCTGTTTCGGAATGATGAACAAGACCATGAGCTCTCCGCAAATAGTTCAACAATGGAGTAGGCAAGCCGTAGTGGAAGATGTCGTGATTGTTCGAGAGCCAAGTCCCGCGTAACATGTGAGTTGTCCAAGAAGACTCAGTCTTGATGTCTTCATCATCAATGACATAAACGTCTGCAAATCAGAGATGCAATTTTAGGCAAAAAATAAATGGAAGAAAGTTGAGTTGATCTGACAATGAGGTAAGGTAAACTAAACTACCTAAGGGAATGACATCATACGGGTTATCGCCTTTTGGTAGAAATCCGTAAAATGTTACTAGATGCGAACTAGAGTAGTTCCCATAGCTAAGAAAACATTGTTCCCCTTTGTTACAAGGCCTAGAGACTGGGAACTTCAAGGAACTTCAAGGAACTTGTTTCGACGTCTACTTTTCCATATTTCACTATGTGTGGGAATATCTGCAAACACGCCAAATTATCAATCCGGGAAGTGATAGGAATTGCTTAGCAAAACAGAAAGAGAGTAAACATACAGAATGGTTGAGAAAACCGGCAACAGGAATCAAGCAAGTCTTCAGCTTTCCATCAGGGAATTTGATTTGCATACTATTGGAGTAATACAACTCACAAGCCCATAAGTAATGTTCCCATGTATAGAGCTCCGGTGGAAATACAAGCCGGTGGTTTGATAACAGAGGAATCAATTCGTCATACCTCTCACGCAAAAGCTGCAAAATATACAAACAATTGACAATGGAATCAAGAAATGTAATACAGATCACAGAACCAAAAGATAGTAGACGTGATATCGTCACACCTCTTTAGCTTGCATTATTTCATCTAAAAGCAATGTACCATCAAGCGCCATGATTGCATTCACCCCGAAACTCAAACCTGTAAGAGAATCACTGTTTTTTATCTCTTTCAAACAATACTGCTGCAAGAATTGGGATTTAGTTCTCCAAAGATTGTTACCGGTACAAAAATTCTCCTGCAGAGAGTCAAAATATGGTTTAAATTTTGACTCCAGGTTATGCTTCTCCCTCATGGTCCATAAGAGCAGCATTGTCTCAGACGTAATCCCATCTATCTTCTGCAGTATTGGGCACTGGAGACAAGAGAACACACATCATATAACATTGATAATGATGAAACTGACGCAATCTTTCATTCAGGATGAAAAAAATGATATACCATGTCGGAGTTGTATACATACTCCTCAGAAATGATACTTGAGATTGGAATCTCTAAAGCAACATCGCCAAATTTCAAGTCTTCGCTAGCTATAGCTCCTCTTCCATAACTATCAATCTCTATCCAAATAAAATGCATTGTAACACACTTAAATCTATGTTAATGATTGTTGAAATTGCTAAGTTCAAAACAGAAAGACAGCTAAGCTTACGAGCTATCTGCAATTTGGTTTTGACTCCATTGTTCTGACCCCATTCTACTAATCTGCTTTCCTTTTCGCATCTATAGCTATCATCAACCCTAGCTTCCTCCTTTTCCGTTCCAACAACCTCACTGATTCTACTTTTTACAGCTGCTCGCAGAGCTTCCAAAGAATCAACTTGTGTTTGCATTTTACAAGAAACCGGTATGAGCGAAAGGATCCAGCTGAGAGCTGAGATTTCGTTTCTAACGCTGTAAATTCCTACTGGAGTACAAGCATCCTCACCAAAATAAACTTCCACCTGCATTTCACTCAATCCATCATCTAAGCAACTTCACAATCCAAAACACAAGCATGAGAAGACAAGAAAAGGTCTACAATGGCCTAACATATTTGCTTACCTTATCGAGATTAGCTATTCTTCCAAACTGAAGTAACTTTTCCAATGCAACATTCAACAACTGTTGAGACCATACTCCACTGAGATTCAAGGTGTCCTTTACGCCTAAGCCTTTGCAACTCAAGAGCGTCTACAGACAAAAATCATATGAAATTCACCTATAAGTTTCATAAAAAAAACTATACAATACATGAAACATGAGAAGTAAGTTTATATATCTATCCCAAGAGCCAGATTACGATTCATTGGCTTTCGTCTCATTAACAAAAGCGGACTCATAGTGGTTCCTAGCAATATTATCTAACTATCTAACATGAAATTTAGTTCCTTTTGAAATCTTCAGAAACCATTTCTAATGAACATATACCTAAACTGATCCACAACTCAATTATCCAGAACAAAAAAACAATGTAATATTTTCAATTCTTTTCCACATAAAAGTCTAATCTTTCGAATACCATGAAACTGAATAGAGTTGATTATTGAGATAAAAGAAGAGCAGAGAAATTAGCAAATCAGACCTTTTTATGTTGATTAAAGGGATCATCTTTGGAAAGCTCTATACATAAATCACCAGTCTCTGACATCATATTCAAAGTCCCAACCTTGCAATAACCAGCAATAAGATGGACAATTTTCTCTGATACCCCTCTCGAAAAAAAATTATTTTGTCATTTGTTTTAAATGAAAAGAGGTTAAATCCCTAAAAACCCATGTAACGTTAGACTATTTACAGAAAAAACCAGCACCTTCTATAAAACCAAACTAAAATTGGGCCTTATCCTAACCCACTAACCAAAATTATGAAAAATTAAACAAATCGAGCCCACTAACAAAAACATAAAGAATAATCGATTTGAGTTTAGATTTAACTCCTTTTTTTTTTTTTTCATGTTCTTCATCTTCTCCATAATTGTATTGCTTCAACCACCAGAAAACTGCGAAATCATCGCGAAATCTCTAGTTACTTCGCCTCTGTAACTCCGTCGTCGGTTCATCTCTCTCGATGGTGTTATCTTCTTCGGATTAGGCGATTTTACCGACTGTTCCTTACAGTTTCCGGTCTTCATTCTTCCTCCATTTGTGGTGCTCTTCGTTCGTTGTTCCTCTTCTCTCGGGTCAAGCCGTCTACGGCGAAGAAACGAACTTTTCCGTGACTATTTTGCTCTTCCGGTGGTCTTCCATCGGTTTATTGGAAATTTGTTTAGGGTTTAATGGGTCTGAAATGTACTAATTTGGATAAAAGATTGTGAATTAGAGTTTGGTTGTGGTGTGTGTGAGAAATCTAGGATAGAGCTTTACGGAAATCGTGTATGGTTTAGACTAAAAACCCCCAATTTTAATAGTTATATTTAATAAAATAATTTTTATTTTAATTTGAATATTAATTTTAATTTCTCTAAATGTATAACTAAAAATAATTAAATATAAACACATGAAATTTACATAAGATCATATAAAACCAAGTATTGAAAGTACATAATCCAACAAAAAAAATACCGGAAAGTACATAGGATCCAACAAAAAAGTACATAAAAAATATCTAGGATCCAACAAAAAAAATACATAAAAGTATTGAAATTTGTTATGACATATTTGTACCACAGTTGTACTTAATTTATCAGTTGTACCTAATTTATCAGTTGTATCCTACTATGTACATAGCTGTATTTTGATGGCTTAAGATTTAATTAGTTATACCATAGTGTAAATTATTTTTTTATAGTTGTGCTTATCATATTAAATATTTAAAGTATATTTCCTATAATTTCATATAAACAATTGTGTTCAAAGACATTTGTATACTATTTTGGTAATTTTAAGTGTTTCACATCTAAACAAACATTAAGATTATATATAAGACATTTGTTGATAAAAATATGATGCTATGTGACTACTAACCAAAAATTCAAAATTTTCCTTAGATATATAGATGATATTTATTTTAAATGAACACAAGTTAACACAAGCATGATTTTTCTATTACATATAACCAAACTTAAATCAAATTCACCATAGTTGCACCACAGTTTTACCTAGTTGTATCTTGACAGAAATAAACTCAAACTAGTCTTTAAAATATAAATAAACAAACAATACACGCAAAACAACACAAATTATAGAATTAAGGACCATTACCACGCCTCAACCAACTAAAAATGTCTCCCCCACATTGAGTCCAAACTCGGCCAAGAAGTGATCTTATGTATAGATGTCTTCATCACGAAAGTGTATATTCGATATTCGCTTTGAATCCGCTCTGTATAACCTCTGTTATTTGAATAATATCCTCTATAATCAAAATATATGATTATGCATCGAATATTATTTATTTTCCTCTATAAAGAAACAAAAATAAGATTAGATTTTAGTTTTTTGTTAGTCTAAGTAGTACCAAGTTGTACAAGTTTTACTAAATGTACACAGTTGTACCCGTTGTACTCTTTCTGGGTAATTTTTTTCTAACCAGCGATTTTGATTTCTATCTACCTACGATTCATGATGGTTTCACAACCAATATCCATTAAATACCAAGTTTTAACAGTGTAAGACAATAATCTATCAAGAAAACTTGTTTAATATTCTAATGTCAACACACAAATAAATAAATTTTGAAACCTACAATATATCTTAATTTTAATTTTCAAGAACATTTGACCTCCCAAATTGGTTCACACCCACAAAAAACAACAATTAATCCTTAATATAATGAAAATAGGAAAAAAATAACATAAATCAAGGAAGAAGAAAGAATGGGAAGAAGATGAATTCTTTTACACATGGCTAAATGTAATTGTTCCATTTTTTATTTTTACCATTTAATTATCACCAATAAAAATCAACTACCCACCTTTTCTTCTCTCTTCCACATCACTCTGATTTTTTTTTTTTGAGTTAAAATTTGTTTTAAATTATAATTTTTTTTATTGAGAGGAATGAAAGTTAATTTTGTCAAATCACTTTAAAAAGGACATGAAAGATTAATTAAGGGTACATAGAAATTTGTTTTGGCTAGAGGGCATTTTAGATAAAAATCCCAATAAGATTAAACATAAAACTCGCTACGACAAATACACTATTTAACTATAGCAGAGCTTTCACTAAACAAGTCTGTTATTACATAAGCAATAAGGAAAATGAAAGAAATTGAAGATTACCATATAAGGAAGAGTTGAGAAAGCAAGGAACTTGGCAATATCAAACCAGTAATTGAGGCGGAGTAACGGAAGAAGAAGAGGGTTTTTGAATGAGAGGAAAAAAATGAAAATCTCTGTATAGTTCAGAAGGTTTCAATCTCTCTCGGTTTGAGTTTTCGATTTATAAATTTGTGCTTTAAGAATTATCGTTATACTAGTTTGAAATCTAAAAGTGATCAATGGTTATGGCATAACCGGTTGAAGTTGTCCTTGGTCTATTTGACACATACAACATTCAAATGGAATAAGGATGTGCCTAGTGCGGAGCAAGAGCGGGTGAGTATGGAAACTGATAATGGTGAGAAAGAGAAAAGTGAAGAAGATGATATGGATGACTTATGGGTTATGAAAGAGATGGTTGAGGCGCAAACAAGTTTTAAAAGTTTAGGTAAATATCAACATCTTCTGCTTGAAAATTTGGAAAAACTTGAAGTTGAAGAGAAGAAAATAACTAATTGATGAATGGAAGACATTGGTCATTGAGGAGCTTCAACTCGATATCAAGAAACAAACTTTCTCTGCAAAACTTGCAAACGGAGGAGTTTCTCTTTAATTTGAGAAGAGAAACTTCTCCGTTTGCAAATTTTGCGGAGAAAATTTGTTTCTTGGCATCAAGCTGAAGCTCCTCAACAACAAATGATTTCCATTCATCAATTGGCTCCTTTTTTCTTGTCAATTTCGAGCTTCCCAAATTTTCAAGCAAAAGTTATGTTGACATTTACCTAAATTTTAAAACGTGTATGCGCCTCAACTATCTCCTTCATAACATGTAATTCATCCACGCCATCTTCTTCACTCTATCTTTCTCACCATTATCGATCTCTATACTCACCCGCTCTTGCTCTATACTAGGCACATCCTTATTCAGTCTGAATTATCGCTACTCACACTTCCAATTCCAAGCTAATGCAAAAAATCCAACATTTCCAAGGCTTCATTTTAAAACCCAAGCACAAATTTTGATCCTTAAATGCATTTTTGAATAATTATTCAGATTTGTATAATCACTACGTTTTCACAAGTTGAATAATGCAAAAACTCTTAACATTTCCAAGGCTTCCTCTTAAAACCCAAGCATAAATTTTGATAAATCTTACAAAACAAAATTTCTAAAAACTATGATAACCAATAAAGAAAATTACCGTCGAGAGAAGAGGCGATGAGGGAGAATTATAGAGAGCCTAATCAGAATCTTCATAGCCTTCAGTGATGAATTAAAAAAAAAGAGAGATTAAAGAAAAAGTTCTGGGTATGAAATAGAATATAGAAAATAGATTAGGAATAACAAAAGAAAGATTTTTCCTCAAACTAGAGAATCGAACGTTACGTTAGTATTTAAATTATATGTTAAAATCTAGTGACATTTAAGTAGATAATCATATTGACAAACTTTCTTTGCAACAATGATATGGTGGCAAAATGTAAGTTAGCATGATGTTTTTTCGTAACAGTTTGAAACAAATAATGCAACATTATGTCATTGACTAAATTAACATGTTATATATTTAAGACACATGCGAAGATCAAAAACTTGGTTTTAGCTTCAATATGAATTGAAGACTAAGGCCCTGTTCGTTTCTTTATCAGCATCCAACATTTGGATTTAGCATCTGAATTCAATATCTGGATGTTGCGTCAGATAGTGTTCGTTTTGGTATATAGATTTTGCATCTAAATGCAATATCTAAATGCAAATTTGTTCGTTTTTGAGTTTGTAATAACATTTAGATGCAATTAATTAAAAATTACTAAAAAGGACATGCTTTTATACTAATATATATATTAAATGATTTAAATTATTTATGCAATTTAAGAATTATAAATTATTGTTTCATAAAATAATTATAATTTCAAATAAAATTTTAACTTTAAAAATTATTTAAAAACGTTTTTTTTGAGGTTTTGGCGGGAAAATGTGCTTTTGCGTTTTTGGCGAGAAAACTTGTTTCCACATTTTTTGGTGGGAAAACGTGTTTCCACATTTTTGGCGGAAAAACGTGTTTCCGCATTATTAGCGGGAAAACGTATTTCCGCATTTTTTGCGAAAAAACGTGTTTTGTGTTTTTAGCGGGAAAACATGTTTTCACATTTTTAGCGGGAAAACATGTTTTCGTGTTTTTGGCGAGAAAATAGGTTTTCGCATTTTTGGCGGAAAAATGTGTTTCTGCATTTTTGGTGGGAAAACGTGTTTCCGCATTGTTGGCAGGAAAATGGGTTTCTGTATTTTTGGTGGAAAAACGTATTTTTGCATTTTTAGCGGGAAAACGTGTTTCCGCATTTTTGGCGGAAAACCGTGTTTCCGTGTTTTTAGGGGAAAAACGTGTTACCACGTTTTTGGCGGGAAAATAGGTTTCCGCATTTTTGGCAGAAAAACGTGTTTCTGTGTGTTTTAGCGGAAAAACATGTTTTTGGCGGGAAAACATGTTTCCGCATTTTTAGCGGGAAAAAGTGTTTATATATTTTTGGCGGAAAATATGTTTTCCGCGTTTTTGGCGAAAAATGTGATTACGCGTTTTTGGAAAAAAAACATGCTTCTGCGTTTTGACGGAAAATTGAGAAAATATTATTTAATAAAAATAATTTTGGTTTTGTTAGAATTTAAAGGTATTTTAGACTTCTGTATTTTGAGATGCATATGCAGCATCCGGAATCTCATTTTTTTAGCATCCAAAATATCCGGATATTTTAGGTTTGCATCTCATTCTAGCATCCGGATGCAAAGTGAAATAGACAAAAACGAACAACATCTGCATCCAGATGTTGCATCCGGATGAGGAAACGAACATGGCCTAAGATTTGGTTGTTTCAAGGGTTACTTAGACATGTCAAGCTAGATGAGAGTGGTGCTAACAGAGGTGTGCCTACCCTTCTAAAAATAACACTTGCTTAGGTTCCCTCATTTTAGAACAAAAAATAGGGTCCCATTAGTAACTTGGAATAAGTTTATCAATAGATGATAGATCTATAGCTGAAATATGCGAAATAACTTGGAATCAGTAATCATTAAAACTGATACACAAAAAAAAAAATTCTTAATTTTAGGTAATGTAGTTAATAGGAAATAGTTTAGAAGATAAATTTTTTTTTTAATAATCTTGGGTGATAACAAAATTGTGTCACAGTTTTCCATTAACAGAAAAAGTTAACTTGACTAAGTAAACAATTTGAATTCATGTCCAAAAAGATAACGTAAGCTTAATACAGATAGAGCAAGACATATAGACGAGAATTTTCTTTTAACCAAAACAAAAAAAGTTCAAAAAACATGTTTATACATGATCATCCGAACACAGAATGGTTGGGGTGTGACAAATTTGTATCCAAGCTGGTTCTAGAGAATACCCACGATGATCGCAATTCTTTTTTCTCAAAATTGGTTTCAATTGATCGCAATGATAAGGAAACCGACTGAGACATACATGAGGAAAACGGGGTAAAGAGCGAGGGCTTTTCTTCTCGGGTTAACTGCCGAGCTCATGAAAGGGTAAGCAGCCCATGAGCTCCATGCAAGAGTTACAGACACAACTACCATTTTCAGTATCACATTGTCTTTTAACATGCAGATCACAGCTCCAACGTCTAGCGGAAATAAACAGTAACCTAGAAGGCTCAAGCTTTGGAAGAAGATTATATGTCCACCCTGTTCATGACACAACAAAATGTGTAAGCATGAATTCAAACCAAAGCATTTTCACGAGGGAAGGAGAGTAGTGGTGCTTTACCAGGAGAAGCACGTTTAGTGTAAGTATCACTGCCCCAGCTGCTAGTAGTGCAAATGCCACTGCAAATACTTCAGACTGTAATCACAGGCCAAAAGGAATGAGACCACGTGGAATTCCAGTAGATAAACCAAGATTCATAACTATAGCACAAATATGTGATTCGAGTCATGTCCATAAGTCAGACCTTGTCCGAGCTTTGAGCTTTTAGATTTCTAATATTAGACTCAAATTAAACCATTTTGCCAACTCCTAAATGGTAATAACGCAAGAGAAGAGTAAATAGTGTATCCAATTCGCTACCTTATGAGTCCAAATCCTACATGACCTAATACAATAACCTAAGAATCATCAAGTAAGAGCAATGCCACAAGTGTTACTTCATCATGTTCTATCAACAACACATTTTCACACTCCTTTGCTGTAACAGAGACATTCTAAAGAACTCTCTCGAATACACAAAAGCTAAACTTCCACACCATTTCCAATCGCAAAAGCTCAAAGCTCAGGAACTAGCCAATGCAAAAGCAGTTTACAATCTCATACAAATTCTAACCTTCTTAACGGAAGCTGACCATGAAAGAGTCAGACCTAAGAACACGATGAAGAAAAACGGACCCCAAAGATCCCAATCTCTAAGAGCCTTCCCAGGATCTTCTCTATATGGATTAGGAAAAACCACAAGCTTCAAATTACTCACGATCCGAGACAGATCTCGCTTCACAGTATCCCATACAGGCTCCGTCAACGTGTTAGGCGGAGATCCAAAAGCGCTAGCTCCAATGTTCTGTGAGCCTCCTTGGGAGTAGCTGGAGTTACTTATTGCCGGAAGAGGCGGAGGAACAGGGACAGATGTCACTTTCTGAGCTGATGATGACGGCGGAAGCGGTGGAAGATTCGATTGCATAAACGGAGAAGAAGAAACTGGAATCGACGGCCTGGTTGGGCTTGATGGACGAGCTGCGAGGACGGTTCCGGGACCTGATTGGACGCTTTCGTTAATTAGATTCTCAATCTCGTCGATGTCTGACTGAGACGATGGATGAAGCGGTATTGTATCGCCGTGCGACATTTTCCCCAGAGTTTGATTTTCCCGGGAAAGAGATTAGGGTTGAATTTGGGGAAAAAATTGATCAGATCTGAAGACGACGACGACGACTAGAAAAAATTCACTATCACGTGATCAGGGAGATGGAAGAAACGTGCGAACCGGTGCTCCCATAAAACGCTGTCGTTTCAGGAGTTTTGTTCTTCCGCAACCGTTATTAAGTAAACGCGGCCAAAAAGGTTGCGATTGCACGTGATCAATAAATAAAACTACATTGTATTGCAAAGGGCTCAAACAGTTGCGATTGCGATTGCGGTTGCGGTTGTTGTTGCTGTAATTCTTTGGATCTGCATGAAATCAAAAACCTAAACAAGAATAAGGCAGAAGCAATAAAACCCAAAAAAGTTAAATCATATTCCTACCTGCAAATCTTTTAAACTCCCATAAAATCTAAGTTAACTAAATACCAATGAAGTTGTGCAAGGACAAACCAACGATAAATTAAATCTTCTATAGTGAATTAAGACTAATTGGAAGACCAAAACTTCATAATCCAACAAGATTACTCCATATATATAATACCTATAGCAATACTTTCAGATGCAACTAATTCTAAAACAACTTTGAAACACCTTGATAAAAACCTATTGGAAAGATCATAATCGATCAATTTTGAAACGTACAGATAAAGAGTGGTGGCGGTAGTAAACGGCTACAAAATTTGTAAATAATTTTATGGAAACAAAACTATAATTTTCTATCAAATATTATTATCATGAAAATTCTTATATACTTAACTGCATCTACATGCTACAAAATCTTGTTAATAATTATTTGGAATATAGATATAGAGAATTTAAAAATTACCATTTTTCAAAATACCATTATTTTTTAGTTCATTTTAAAAAATACCACAAAGTATGGATTATTTTTATTTGGGATGGAAAATTTGGGATTTTTTGGACTCTTTTAGCTATTTGAAGCCAAAAATTTTGGTTTGGTTTTTGGAAAAATGGCATTGCATATATGAAGATATCGGTTTAATTTCAGCACGGATAATTCGTTTAAGATTAGAGTTGGTTCGGATTGATTTAGTTGTCAGCCTAATATTTTGTAGAAAATGTTATGCTTCATGGTCAAAATGAAATATAAATAACTAAAATTTTGATCAAAGAGAACATAAAATTATTATCATAGACTTATGATGGAATAAATAGAATAACACAAGACAAGTTTTACATTATCAAGTATTATAGAAAGAAACATCTAAGATCATGGGGGAGGAACTCCAGGCGAAATGCAGCCTTTACCTCCTCCGGGAGGACAATAAATTGGGACTGGAAACTGTTGCACTGATTTTTTCGAATCCTGGTTTGATGGAGGATAACTTGGTTTGCTTGGAACCACCAATTGAGAATCGGTTTGCAAATATGGATTTTGTTGAAGAAGTACATGCATGGTCCTAGCCTCGGCAAGACCAGCTGCAAGAACAAGTAGAGTAACCACCATTATTGTTGTAGAGAGATTCATTATCTTCTTCATCTTTGTATTGTGATTGAAAATGTTTACTCTAATTTACTTGTTTATATATTGTTGTTTGTAACCAAAAACAAGAAAGCAAAATGATAAAATAATTTGACTGGAATTATATGTTCTGACAAAAAAAAAGAAAGCAATGTAATAAATTTTGTTGACTATAATTATATGCTGCACCAAAAGAATGAAGGCAATCTGATATATCTTTTTGACCAGAAGTCTATGTTGTGACAAGAAAAGAAAGCAATATAAAATCTAACAATATCTATTAGTGATCAATAGATGGCGTAATTTTATTGGTGAGATGAATTTATAAATTTGTTCTAAAAATTGACAGTTACTTATTCAATATTCTACATCTTATTTGTTTATAGCAATGACATTTGAAAATGTATGAATTCTATGGTTTTTTATTTATGCTAACCATTTTTTCAAGGATAAGTCTTTGTTCTGTCATTGATTGTTGCCTTTTTCTTGCCATTATCTTTTATAAAACTAGTTTTATAAACATTGTATAAAAATTAGAGTACTTTACAGTAAAGTCTTTACCTAATATTTATAAAACTAATCGAGGTACGCAAACAAAGATTGTGTTGCTTTCTAAATTCAAGAAAATAGTGACAAACTAAGATAAAATAAACAAAAAGGAATCAAATTAAATAACCAAACTGATTTTCAAAAGCCCTATATTTTCTAATTCAACATAATTCTAATTGCATCTATATACATGCTAACTCCTTTATACAATACAACAGTTTTGTTGATTTTAGGGTTTGCGGAATAAGCATATTGAGTAACTAACACGTCTGTACTTGTGATTTTGAGCAAAACCCTAGTTGCCGCCAAGTTTTGGTATGGTTCCTACTCTCATTCTTCAGATGGGACAAGTGGAGTGAGATGGCTTAACTGGACGATCCTAAGCTGAGAAAACATGAGCGTTGTGCAAATGTTTGGGATTTGGTTTATATATTACAATGGGAAAAATATATTTGGAGAAAAGCACAAATGTTTTTTTTTTTGAGTCAAACCTCAAGCCGCACAATATATGCTTGTAAACACGTCGCAGAATTTTATGTGCTGAGTGCTGACGTGGCGAGAGACCTTGCATTTCATAAAAATTTATTATTACATCGATTTGCTCTATAATTTAAATTAAAAAAATGGTTGTAATCTTGTGGTTTTGTTATCATATGGTTTTGTCATTTTGATTGAAATAGATACACACTCGACTTGAGTCATATGCAGCATTTTACAGTACCTAAAAAATGAAGCAAAAATATTTTACTAAATATTCAATTAAAAATTTGATTATTCATAATAATATATCAAATCCAGAGACAAACAATCGACCTTCTATAAGAGGCTAACGTCAAATTTTCCATGAAATAATTATATTTTATAAAGTTTAATTGGTTGATTACTTATTTACAACGGTAACTTTATGACAACGGTAATGTATTCACATAGCTCACGTCACGTGTATAAGTTTAATAGGTTGATTGCTCATTTATATGAAATTACAACGGTAACTTTATGACAACGGTAATGTATTCACATAGCCCACGTCACGTGTATATTTTGCCTTGGACCTCTCTCTCCATTTGATTCCCCTCTTCTCCCAAATTTTGAAATCGAGAAGATTTTTTGATCTGTCACTCCACCGCTCATGAAATTGGATCTCCGATTCTGGGGTTAGTTTGTTTTTTCTCGCTCTTCTTCATTCTCCCTTGTGTTTTCTATCACTGAATCGTATTGACAGGTCCGACCCAAACTCTATTGATGCCTAAAGCAAAATTAAATCTTTTTGTAAAATATATTACACATGGGATTCGAACTAAGCACCACGAAGACAGGAATAGTAGTATTAGCCAGTGCACCAAATAAGTACAGTATAATCTCTATAAATTAATACTCGATAAATTAATAACATCTCTAAATTAATAAATTATCATGGTCCCAAGTTGGGCCAGTGTAATAATTAACATATTTCGATAAGATAATAAGATAATAATCAAAATCTCTATGTAAATATATGGTCTCATTAATAACATAAATTAATAATCATATTGATTTATTGTATATATATAATATATTTTAGTGAAATATGATTCTAATGTTATTTATTTATTCGTAAATTTGTAATTTTGTTAGATTTTATCTCTATTTTTTTAAATATCAAAAATATATGATATTATCTTCTCAAATTGTATCAAAAATTATTTTAAAAAAATTATATTTGCAATGATTATTTTCTAATGTGTAAATGCATTAAAACATCTCGAAATATTGTCTTTATTTTTCTACTTTTCATATAACATTTTTTAAAATTCGGATGTGGGAGAAATCTTGTTAGAACTGATGTGGCTGATTCATTTAGTAATGTTATGAATTGTGAATAAAGGTGAAATCTCGGTAGTTGATCACATCTGTAAAACCAATATTACCTCTGTTTGGTATATTTTCAGTCTTACAGGTCTTGACAATTGATCTTATTTTGTCTTTGTCTCTCTTTTTTCTTTCTGTTGCAGTCATTTTGAATCACCTTTTCAATTTTTTGAGTGATATGAATGTTCTTTTTTACTTTAGGTGGTGTGGTCATTTTTGAAAATTTCCTTAAGGATCGGCACCTATTAAAAGCATTCAGCGCAGGTATTGTAAAATAAGTTTCTGTGTTATAATTTCTTTTTGGTCAGATCTTTATGTTATGACCTCTTTCGATTTGTTTATTTGGGTAAAGGATACCAATCTTCACGGTTCTGTTTTCTTTAGTGGCTCCAAGGAGATTTGCACCTATATTTTGCTATTTAGTGAGCAACCTTGACGCTATATTAGGTGTAACTGGTAAGGTAGTTTAGTAAATTTATCAGACATTTCACAAATATTTGTTCTACGTAAGGCGTAGCAATCCTGCAGAAATTTGTAGCTCAGTAGTGGTGCCCCGTGTGAGGGAAGGCGTAACCGAGGAGGCGTTACGTATGAGCGGCTAAAGGTCCTTTCGATAGTCTAAATTCTGAACCTCCTTGGTTGTCTTGTATCGGAACTGGGAACGCTAGCTTTTGAAGTGCACTGTTTTCAGCCGAGCTTAGATATAGCTACTGCTTTCAGCTGACTTGGTTGAAACTAACCACTTATCTTCTATTAATCTTGTACTTTTAGGTGACAACAATTGAAAGAGATACTTAATAGCAGTTTATATGTGAACAGATGCTACTTGAAGATATTTGAAGATGTTGCAGATATTCAATAAGAAAACCAGAGGAGGGAGATTCAAAAGGTCTTTGTTGAATATCTATGCTTCTTCCTTCCTAGTTTTTAGCAGATTTTGTTCGTTCTGTGTAAGCCGTAACAATCATGCAGAACTAATCATGTATTTTTAATTTATCTTGTACTTTTAGGTGACAACAGTTGAAAGAGATACTGAATATGAGGAGATACTCCCTACGCTAATGTGTTTCGGTTCTTGCCTATGCCCAGGTTTGATTTCTCTTAACTCTGCAACTTTTTAATACAAATATATTGGTAGAACTGATGTGTCTGACTCATTTTAGTAAAGTTATGAATACTTGTGGATAAATATGAAATCTCAGTATAGTTGATCACATCTGTAAAACCAATATTATTACCTCTGTTTGGTCTTTTGATTTTCCTTTCACAGGTTGATGTTGTGTCTCTTTTCCTCTGCATCAACAGAGTTCATCTGAGACCAGTGAATGTTATATGGGTTCTTCTCAATCCCTTAAAGAACGCATACACACATCACATAGATACATACATACATATTTCAATGATTCGTTGTTTACTTACTTTCTTTCTTCCTTTTTTTGTTTTTTGCATACTCATTTGATTCCTTCGTACCTATTTGTTTCATTTGCTTGTTTGGTTCCTTATTTTCATTTTTTTTTTGCTTCGTTGCTTATTTGCTATTACTTCTTTGCTTTGTTCCTTGGTTCCATGCGTGCTTGTTTGTTTTCTTCCTTGGTGCTTGTTTGTTTTCTCATTTCCATCCTTGGTTCCTTACGTGCTTGTTTGTTTCCTTCTTTGGTTCCTTGCGTGCTTATTTGTTTTCTGATTTTCTTCCTTGATTCCTTGCTTAGTTGTTTGTTTCTTTCCTTGGTGCTTGTTTGTTTTCTCATATCCATCCTTGGTTCTTTACGTGCTTGTTTGTTTCCTTCTTTGATTCACTATTACTTCTTTGCTTTGTTCCTTGGTTCCATGCGTGCTTGTTTGTTTCCTTCCTTGGTGCTTGTTTGTTTTCTTCTTTGGTTACTTGCGTGCTTGTTTGTTTTCTGATTTTCTTCCTTGATTCCTTGCTTAGTTGTGTAATTTTTATCGTAAAGAAGTTCTGTACGATTTCTTTTTCTTAACAGAGAAAAAAAAATTGTCTTTCCACCACTTTCAAATGGGGAAAAAAAATATCAAAAAGTTAATTAAATTTCAGATTTCAGCCGCAAAGTTTTTCCTCTTTTACCATTTGATATCATAAAACTCATCACAAAAACGTTCTCATCCCATATGTTCTTAACAGAAACCAAGACCCTCAAACTCATTAAATGCTTAAGAACAGAGAAGAATCTCAAGACATTTTGTTCTTGTTCTTGCATTCAACAGGCAAACCCTTAGAGAACCGCTTCTTGTCCTTACAATAATTGTAAACCATGAAGTTCCTCTGAACCCATCTAAGAACTTTCTGGCTTGAAGAATCCATCCCTCTCTGCGAAAACCACTCGCTAGTACTGCTCGAAGAAGAAGACGAGCCACCGGGGCTACAAGGAGTAGTAGTCGTGGTTCCATTATCAATGGACCAAACACAAGCATTATCTGAGTTGTAGTTCATGAAAGAGGCTATGAATGGTCCCTGTGACCAGTTTGTCTTGACCAAGCCTCCCCTTGTGGCCCAATCGTCTGCGTTCCATAGACTACCATACATTCTCATGGGTTGGTTCTTTGGATAAGCCACACCCATTGCTTCCAAATTCTTGAATTCTCTAATTGGCTTCCCATCAACATAGAACCTATTTGGAATTTAAAGATATTCACCCAAGAATTATTCAATGTGATATTACTATTTTAGAACTAATATCGATATTGTGATATTAGGACATTTCTCGGGACTCGATCGAACCCATCCATATCATATCCATAGACTACCATACTTTTTTTTTTTTTTTTTTTTTTTGCCATCCATTACAATTTGTATACGTCAAAATATTAATCCGTTTCACTTTTCTATTTGATTTCAAAAACACTAAAATTTTAGTTGACATCTCACGTTATCGATCTAACCAAGTTTATATAGCTCATTTGGATTTGTTAAGGTCATAAGTTCAACTATTATTAGATTAACTCATGTTCACTATATTATTAGATTCCTATAACACGATTTTAGTATATATTACTTACACAATGTGACTCGGATTCCAAAGAATAGAATAGTTGTGGAAGTCAGCTGTGGGATCGAACCAAAGGTAGAATTGTTGCTCTCTGTCACCTTTGCCTTGAGTATAAACATTAGTATGAACAATGTATGGATCTCCACTTGAATTTCCTAAGAACTCGAAATCTATTTCATCCCATGTCAATCCTTGAGCCTTCAACTACATACCATAAAAACCACCAAAAATCTATCATTCAAATTTCAACGTATAAACACATATAATATAACTAACATAAGGTGGTAAATTTATACATACTTATGTCTAATTTAGAACAACTTACATAGAAGGTAGTCACAGTCCCGGCGGAATTTCCCGGGACAAGTTTAATCTTCATATCGACTTTTCCATACAAATATTCGGATTTCGATTGAAATCCTGATCCTGAGGATTGATCGAGAGAAAGATTGACAAGAGTTCCATTGTTCACAATGTTTCCTCTGCCATCACCCCATGTTATGTCAATCTCTTTGTTGAAGTCGTTAGCATGTGCCACCAACAAATAGAGTTATTGACATGACCAAAAGCAATTGAGAACCCATTTTAATATGGTTTTAGTGTTTAGTGTACCACTAAAAGCAAATCATTTGCTTTTGGGAAGTCTCTTCTTGATCGAAGGTTTTGAGTACTTAGAAGACTATTGGTTGGTGGGTACTTATAGAGCCTAACGAGGGGTTTAGATTCCTTTTGAGATGATTATGGATTATTATTTTTTTCAATTTTTTCAATTATTTGTTTTCTTAAAGGGAAAAAGGTGAGTTTATTAGTGTGAGTAATGTGAGAAGTGAACAGCCTGGAGAGCATAAACCAAAGCAATAGTGCTATACAACAGAAACATTAAACTAAACACAAATTTTACTTTATGATTATTGCTATTGTGTTACATCTTAATCACAATATCAGCTTGAGACCAACTTTTGTAAATTGTAAACACAAACTATCAAAAACTCAATTTTATTATTTGTTACGCTTGACTACGTAATCCTCATATCATATTGAGTTTGGATTGGATAAAACACTAAAAGATCCAGTCAATAAACACTCTCACTAAGGCACTAAACACGTTTTCAACATCCAAAAATCCTCCCAAATGTCATCTCAAATCAAAAATTCATGTACAAAAAAACTGAAAAGACATTTAAGTGTTTCTATGAGATGCTCATAGATTTCGGCTCTCATGGCTTAACGTGTTCTCTGATGAACTCTTGTACCTGATCTGTTTCTCCTGTTAGTCCAGACGCCTCAGCGACCGTGACTTTGTTATGGCAATGCGAAAAGGAAAACACTTCTCCTTCAATCCCAAGAGTGAAGTCATTTGCGATATCAGCTGTTGATATCGCACTCCTCGAAACCCTAAGTTTCTCTCTGCAAAACACACACATTCACAAAAAGGAATATCAAGAGAGTTTGCTTATCATAAGGATTTTGAAACAGATAGGATCAATCTTACATTTCTTTCTCCATTTGCTTGCGGATGAACTCTTTGGTGTGTGCAGTTACTTTATCTGTCTTGTTACAGCAAAGCAGGACTGGGATTTTATTCTTAACGACGCTCGCATTGGTCAGAATGTCGTAAAGGTACCTGGTGAAGTACAAAAAACCATGTTTAAGTGTTCCATCTCTAAAAAAGATCACTTCTGCCTAACAAAAACATCTCTTATGTGGTAATTAATTACTCTGAAGCTGCCCGGCAATTTGGGAGGAACTCCAATGCATCTACCACAAACACAATAGCGGCTGCTCGAGGCAAGTATTTTTCTAGCTTAGATCTAAGCCGAGAGTGCCCAGGAACATCAACAAGATGAACAGGCTTTGTTTTTCCTTTCTGTTAAACACACGGCAACGTAGTTTTAGTCCATGAAACACTTTACATCTTTGAACAAGCCAAAGTGAAGATCTTTCTTTACCTTAATGTTTTCATTGTGAAGCACAAATGTGCCTTCGTACGGTTCCATTGATGTTACAGCACCCTGATGCGAAGATCCATCTCGGAGCTGTCAACATAAATCAAACCCTTTTATAATGACACAATAACATTCACCTACTCATTTCTTTCAGCAGCTTTTATGATAAGTAAAAGTGATAACTAGACGTGTGTAGGAAAGCTGACGAACTGAGGAAAGGAACGTAAAACCCTAAATACTCACTTGATAGAAGAGCACTGTTTTGCCACTTCCACTTAACCCAGAGAGGAGTACTGTATTGGACTTTGTACGTTTGAACAAGTGAACTGCAGAAGTCAGCAAAAGTGACAGACATTAACAACCACAAACGAGAATTTTCTATACAGAGGGAGTTATTGCATAGACCTCGAAAATTGAAACAACAGTTCTAAACCAAGAACACAGAAACAACTTAACACCCAATGGGCTTCTACCGAAAAATGGAACCTTGGAGACATCAAACTCCGGAAAAATATACAATGCAATAGAACCAACAAAGGTATACATATCCAAAATCTATGCCTACAAAATTCCCACCAGAGGGATATATCCAAATCTTTACTAAAAATCTCAAACCAAATTAGGAAAGAGCAATGAGAAGAAGAAGAATGTGGAGTCTACTACTTACTAGATAAGAGTAAAATGGCAGTTAATAAGAGAACACCAATAGCAGCATAAAGTTGAGGTGGTGGTATTTGTTGAACAAATTCAATTCCTTGTTTCGACCACTGCTCCGCCACAATCTTCACATCTTCCAAGTAGTCCATTTTTTTCTCAGGTTTCACTTCCTCTGCCTTCAAAACATTAACAATTACCAGAATTAAGCTCCGACAAAAGACAAATCAATTGCAGATCAAACATAAAAACAATCAATCCACAAAAGCAACTCATCGGCTACAGGAAAAAAAGAGAGCTAATTATCAGCTTCTTTTAGGCATTTTAACGAACAGTTCTTGTGCAATATCTATAAAAGTTTCCTCATAAGAACACATTGTCCAGCTCTCGTGTATAAGAGTAAAGGCTAAGTTTTCTAGAATTTTCAGAGACAAATTCGCAAAAAGTGTAATTTTTGACTGATCGACGAGAGAATTGTCATGTCAACCAAGAAAATAAGGACAATTTAACAAAATCAAGATCAAATACCTACAAAATTGATTACTTTGGAATACCTACAAAATCAAGATCGAAAAACAACGAATAAACATAAAAACCCATAAGAATTTAACAAAATCCGGGTCGGAAAAAACCGAATGCGAATGCAAAAGAAGAAGAAGAAGAATTTCAAAACTCAGATCCAGAAAACAACGAAATTTTAGAGAAGATATAGACACAGTACTCACTACTCACTACTGAGAAGTACGACAACAGAAAGATGTGCACGATGGTGATGGAGCCAACGACGACGGCGACGAAATTGTCGTCGTGAAGATAGAGAGATTTGTTGTTCTGAAAATCACAGAATTGGGACTGAGATAGGTTTTGCTGTATATTTTGTAGTTAGCCAAGGGTATTTTGGTCAGATACCGCATAAATATGAGTAGATTCTGAGTCAACGGATTGAATAGAATTGAGTTCGAGTAAACAAATTTGATTGGTTCAAAACAATATTAGAATTGATGACTTTTTTAAGCCGAAAGAAAACCTTTCAAAGGCTTCCGTCTATTGTTTAGTAGGACAAAAATATACATACAAAGAATATTATCTCTTAACCAAAAAAATTATTATGAAATTTGATCTAACTAACAAAAAGCTTATTTTTTGTTTAGTTAAAAATGAATGTCTCCAAGTTAGTGATCTTTAGGCTTTGCCTTATTCCCTGTGTTACTATTTAAAGGTAAAATATTACCAAACTTAACAATACAAAACAACAATTTGAAATTAACAATTTCTTTTAATCCAAAAAAAAAGTTTGACAATTATATGTAAGAAAATTCTAATAATCTGAACGTTAAACAACAATTAGTGTCGTCTTAAAAACCCAAGAACATTAGTGTTGACAAATGTATATTTTGTAGAAGTTTTAAAATAAGATTTCTCAAGCATCTCGTCATCTCTTCCTCTGTTGCTTGTATTTGACCAATATCATTAAAAAGAGTTAATCTCAGGACCAGGCTGAAACCATTGCTATTAATCATGCTTTGTGATTCATGAGGGTTGCTGCTCATTAACTAGTCTTGCGATGCAATGGAAGTGTTTCCCAAGTGCAAGCCGAGACTGAGCCGGGATACTTGAAGCCTGACTCTGGTTTAACAGTGATGCTGAGAAAAAGAATTTGAGAGATTGTGGCTAATGAAACCTCCATCTTCAACAGCTTCGTCTGGATACTATGGAGTAATCTACATCAGCCGTTTTGTTAACTTTGATTCATAAGCGACTTTACTGTCATACTCAATAACTTTTGTTCATCCCAACATCTCTCGACCATGCCTGCACCAACATTCAAACACAAGAAAACCCATATTTAGTCTTTACACTTGACTCTGTTTTATTCTTACTTTAATAGACTTGAGTGGTGTGTGCCTTTTCATATTCATTATTGAGCTCTCTCTACTAAGATTTTCCTCATTTTTATTTAGTATATCATATGTCAAACAAAAAACAAAGACTAGACTTTGGAATGGAAGTGACTTTGGTCGTAAGAAATTAAAGAAATGCGTGAGTTTGGTTATAAAGAAAAGGAGATTACTTGGCGAATATGTGTAGAGCTAATGTCGCCTTCTCCGTCTTCAGACTCCAACAGTAGAGACAGCCAAAACCTCTCTTTTTTAGTCTTTATACTCTGATTTGAGGACCCAAAACGAACTATTTTGATCCTTCCGAAGCGTGGCAATCTCCATCAAGAGATCCCTAAACAACCGCTTCTCCTCAGGAGGAACTCCCTCCCTGAAATGGTTGGCGATGCTGGTCGTGTCCGCACTTCCACCTTTTTGCTGTATAAAGCTGCATATCTGTCGGATCAGGACCTCAGGCTGCAACGAACCTACTCTCCTACTTGAACCCGAAGAAGACGGTAGCTGCTCAAGGCCAACGCCAATGGCTTGTTCTCTGCTACCGCGGATTCTGTTGAGAAGCTCTGCGGAAGACGGTGCTTTGCCAGAAGATAGACCTGCGCTAATTCCGTTCTTGATCGCTGATGGTTTGTCTCCAGTCTGGGTTAACCGGGAATTGACAGTTGATCCAAATCTCCTCCGTACAGATGATGGTGCACCTGCACAACCAGATCTTCCCGTCCATGTGGGCACTGAGATGCTTTCGCGGCTACGCAGCATTCGTGATTGGCGCAATGCTTCCGCAGCTCTTTTTGCCACTTGAGATGCTTCGTGTTCAAGTCTCATCTTCTCTCCCTCGTTGTTTGCGTTCATAATGGCATCGTGATTCACAGCACTCTGTGTTAAAAATCGTAGGAGAGTGAAGCAAATTGGAAATTATGGGAATGTAAGTCGGAGAAGAAGCTTCAGTGAGCAATAATCAACATACTTACATGTATTCCATGTGCGTCAAAGAGACTCTTTAAGATATTTGTCTCTTCATCCATGGCCTCACCAGTTTTATCAGTAGTTTCCACATCTTTTTGCTCTGAGGATCCTTCTGCAGTATCGTGAAGAGCAAGTTGTTTATCTGATTGAACTCCTACGATGTTTATCTCTTCAGCCAGCTGACTGAAGATGTTAGAGGTTTCTGTGGAGGCGTTGCTATCGCCATCATCTTTCAGGATGAAAAGATCTTTCATATCCCGAGCTTTGAAGAATCTTCTCTGTTGTGGATTCTTCAAGATCTTATTGGTGAGAAAATGTTTATAAATCTGTCTATGATACACCTTCTCCTCAATTGTGCCTCGAGTGACCAATCTGTAAACGGTAACATCCTTCTTCTGCCCTATACGCCATGCACGTTCCCTTGCCTGACCGAAAAAAGCAAAATTGATTGTTATTTAATGCCATGACGGATTATTCGAACACTGAATCTGTGACATTCAAAGCAAAACTTACCTGCATATCATTTGAGGGGTTCCAATCCGGGTCAAAGATGATGACCCTGTTAGCGCCAGTCAAGTTTGTTCCCAAACCACCCACCTTCGTCGTCAGAACGAAAACAAACACATCATCTGAGTTATTAAACTCATCAATCAAAGCCATTCTCTGTTTAACTGGTGTAAGACCATCCATCCTCCGATAACTATACTCATTTGCAATTAAGAAGCTCTCGAGGATGTCAAGCATTTGCTGAGTCTGTGAAAACAGAAGTACACGGTGTCCTTGCTGTTTCCAAACCTTGAGCACTTCTGCAACAACCTTCATCTTCCCACTGCGTTCTGGGTTCCCATAATCTGGATTCTGGTGAGAATGTTCTCTCTCAAGTAGATCAGGGTGGTTGCATATCTTACGCATCACATCAATCCCATAAAGCGAATTCTTACTGCCATCCAAAATCTGTTCTACCTCGGAGCTTGCAAGGAACGCCCTGTAGATAGATCGCTGCTCAACAGTGAGGCTGCAAAAGAGAACGTGTTCAGTCTTTTTTGTAAGATGTGCGTTCACATCGGCCTTCATACGGCGGAGGAGGTACGGCATGATCAAATCACGAAGAACAACTGCGCACCTGCACATTGTCAAGAATTGTTAGAACCCAAACTGTGACGAGTTACCTACATTATTCAAAAAAAAAAGACCTGGTAATTACCTATAGGCAGTCGACACTTGCAAGGGGGAAGCATTGGCGTAGCCACCCACAGTTATTGGAGCAGAAAACTCTGCCTCAAACACGGGCATGACCCCCAGTTTTCCCGGGAAAACAAAATCGAACAAGGACCAGAGTTCTGTTAGTTTATTCTGGATTGGTGCCCCGGTCATAATAATTCGATGTACAGTCTGTAACTGTTTACATACCAAAGTAATTTCAGCATTTGGGTTCCGGATCCGATGGCCTTCGTCCAGTACTGCATAACCCCACTCAATGTTGAGAAGCTTCTCACCCTGTAGCCTTAATTGCTCATATGTAGTGATGAGGAGGCCTGACTCAGAATTTAGAACCCGCTTTATCAAAGAATCCCATTTCTTGGTGTTTTTAGACTTTTGCTCATGATCACTGTCAACTGAACCTTCACTGTCATAATCGCTTTCTGAGGCCTTGCCTTGTCCTTTGCCATTCCCAGAATCTTGTGCTGAGTCATGGAGTATTTGCACGTGAAAATCTGGGTACCATTTTTGTGCTTCTCTTCTCCATTGACGCAAGAGTGTAACAGGACATATGACAATACTCGGTTTATACATCTTACTGAAATGCAAGGATCCGAGAAAAGATAGGACCTGCACAGTTTTACCAAGACCCATCTCGTCCCCGATAATGCCACCAACCCTTTGGCAATGAAGTTCCCAGAGCCATTGCACCCCAACTCTTTGGTACTCAAAAAGTTTACTAAATATGTATTCAGGAATGTTGAATCCACCTTCAAGCCGTACAGAAGATGTCTCGTTGTCATCTGCGTCATCAAAATCATCTAGCTCTTCTTCTTCACAACTGGAAGTGGTCAAGATTCTCCTTCCATCTTCTGAAACATTGCAATGAAAATCAACATCATAACTTCTTACTTTACATAAACTCAAGCGAGGAAAAAGAAGCATATGCTCAACATTGGTAGAAACTGTTGAGATCTATCACTCAGACACCATTGGTAACATGTAATATCTAAATGTCGGAAGATTCAATATCACGGCCATATCTTTTTCAAAAGCATTTGGTCCAATTAATAGACATTAAATTCACCGGTTCCAAAAGTAATGTGTAAATAGTAAATACGTATATTAAATTGTCAAGCATCAATCATACCACTTTCCTGAAGACTAGAGTCTTCGCGAGAGATTCGCTTTGTCCATTTCCTTTCAGGCAAAGGCCGCTTCTTTTTGCTCTTCTTCCCAGATTTATTTTTCTTTACTTCATTTTCCAGAGAATCAGGAGTCTTGTAAAGCTTTCTTAGCCTTCTAAAAGGAGCAGAGGGCGGTTCAAGCTTTGGCAAGTCTTCTGCATCAAGTAGTTTGGTTGTCGGGCGAGCTTTTGCAGCCCGCGACATTGATTGGACAGCTCTATCAATACTGCCGGAGTCCTCATTTTTGTCATTTTCGGTTTCTTCTTCAGGTAGGTTGTGCGAGTTTGATGGTCCAGGTTGTTGAAGTCGGCGTTCAAAACCCTCAAGCTTGTGAAATGGAGTTAAAATTCCTTTTCTCACCAATTCATCTCTTTCCTAGACAAGAACAGCCTTAAATTAGCCACTGTCTTTCATATATGCATTTTCCATATCCACGTATTGAGGCATATCTCAGAGTAATCAGGTCAAATATATAAAACCTTTAGAAAACAGCTGGACGTACCGTTTCAACAAAACCAGCTGAAGCTGCATCGAAAACAGCATCAAAATCTGTGTCCTCATGAAATGAGACTACTTTGACCTTCTTCCCTTCACTTTTGTTCGGTTTCCGAATCTCTTTCAATTTTCTCTTGCGACTAGGTTCTTCCTTCACCAGATCTCGCAGTAGATTTTCACAATCAGCACGACTAGACGCGCTCTGGCCATGTAAGCCAGTGAGTTCCTTTTCAAGTTGAATTTTTCTCTTCTTAAGGCTTCTTAGACGGTCTGTGGCAAGGGCTTGTTGAAGTACAGAACCACTATGCAACCCATGAACATCTGATTCATCATCTTTCTGTAAGCCATTTTCTGCTTCAATATCCTCCACATGATCAACAGTTGATGCAACAGCATCTATTTCAAACTTTACAGCCCTCAATTTACTCAAAAGCTCGTTTTGGCTGGATGGAAGCAGATCACTTCCTTCAATCTCGGTAGACTGCTCCTCCACACTCCCACCTTCATCGTTATCTAGTTTCTTCGTCGCCTGACAAAGAGAATATGCTAATATTTCAGACATGAATGTATTGAGGTTATACCACATATAGATAACAAATTTAAATTCAAATTTCATAAATTCTAAACCCTTTCACAGAATCAACAATGTAGCAGTAATAGCAAACACATAAACGATAAGCAAAATATTACCTCATCAAGTATCGTCTGTTCTAAATCTGCAGGATTGGCCAATGTCACACCTAAGCTACTCAACAAAGACTGATCCTCGTCTTCCTCCATAGAATCACGTTGTCAACTACAATAAACCAAAAAGAAACACCAATAGCAGAATTTAGCTCAGTTCGTAGCATTTGTTGACAGCAAAGCAACAATACAACAAACAATTATCTCTTTCAATCATTTCAAAGAACAGATGGTATGCAATCTATATGAGTAGGGGTTTGAATTTCCAAGAATTCCCAAAATAAAATTAGCAAAATAAGTTCAAATTGGTCATCGATTGACATCCGTCAAATTTTTATTTCCAGCATTGTTTTCTCTTGATTGACGACGAAACCTCAAATTGCTTACAAATTGAAGATCAAAAACAACAAGGAGACATAAAATCTCATAAGAAGAATTTAAGGTCGAGAAAATTTAAAACCCGATCGAGGAAAACAAGGAGAATAGACCGGAGAAGAAGGACAAAGAGGAATAGAGAGAAAGAAACACACTGCTGAGAAGCGACGGCGATCGGCGAAACTGTTCTCGGTCAAGAAGATTAAGAGAATTGATGCGAAGATTAGAGAGATAGGTTTGTTTAAAGAATTTTGTGTTTGTGTATATATATGATTTTGTATTTACCATAGTGAAAATTTAGTTGTTTAAGTAACATTTTTATTTTATTTAGAAAATTGTAATTTTTTTTTTCTTTTTTTCTGGTGGACAGAAAACAAACATTATTTTCATGTGGAGTTCATGTATTAGATTACATCTCGTATAATTAGTTTAGTTTAGTTATTTTACCAAAATATATATATATATATATAGTTTAATGCATATAAAAATAATTGATGATTATTAATCTATTTTCTTGAAGCTTTTCTTTTTTACCAAAAAGTATATATATATATAGTTTAATGCATATAAAAAATAATTGATGATTATTAATCTATTTTCTTGAAGCTTTTCTTTGTGAGCAGAATTGAAGAATATGAAATCCTCCCGAAAATACAACCAAATAATTAAATTCCTAATATATTGCCAAAAACAAAACCCAAAGCAACACAACAGAGAAAATAAATAATAGAATTACATTAGGTTTTTAGAAAACTGGTCAAGTAGAGATTACACATACAAGCACAAAGCAAGAAGAGAAGAAGAAAGCTCACTGTACAAATGAAGCTCCACTAGAAGAAGAAACCAAACACAAATGACCTTCTTCTGGGAAACTGTTTTCAACCACCATTATAAAGAAACACTTCAGATACCTATTCTTCGTCATCAAGTTGAACAATCTGTGCCCGTCTCTGAGCAGCTTTTCTTCTGATGAAGAAGCCCCATCTCATAGCTGCTTTGATCTTTAGCCATCCCACAACAGCTTTTCCCGAGTTTGAACGGTCCTCTTCGTAATCAGCTATGGAGGTCTGACCAAATGAGTGGAACCCAAACCCATCTTCTCCCATGTTCATTGGAGTTTGCTGGTCACCACCATTCATGCTAAAGAGTCTTAACAGTTGCTGCATATCATCGTTCTTGAGCATCTCATTACTTCTAGCCCTTATCTCTTCCTCTGATAAAAACCCATCACTTCCTCTGTTGCATGTATTTGACCAATCATTGTAAGTGTTCATCTCAGGAGGAGGCTGAACCAGTTGTTGGTTTTGGGTTCCTGTTGCTGGACCCAGCGCCAATCTCACACCACCATTGCCATTGATCATGGTTTGTGATTCATGAGGGTTGCTGATTAGCTGGTCTTGTTGTCCATATGAAGTGTTACCAAAGTGCATGTAAGAACTAGTATCAGCAAGCTGAGACTGAGCTGGAAAACTTGAAGCCGGACTCTGGTTGTACACAGATGCTGGAAAACCCCAATGAATGTCTGTTAAATTCGGTTCACACCGAAAGCAAAAATAAATTTGAGATTTGTGGCTAGTGAACATTTTACCTTCAACAGTTACATCTGAATAAGATGTAGACGGTTGGCTTGGAACTGAAACTGGCATAGAGTAATCTACAACATCCGGTTTGTTAACTTGATTGAAGTTCATAAGTGACTTGCTATCATACTCAATGACTTGATCCCAGTTCTCATATGCTTTCCTCACCAATCCATCGACGTAACCCTGAATTATATATCAGCATTTTACTATTTACCAAGTAGAGGTTAGAAGAAACAAGTGTGAAATTTATAAGTAGCAGAAGCCCAGTGACATAAACCTTTTGGTTGTCAGAAAGAGAATCAGCAGGATAATACTGCTTCCCTGATATAAGACCACTAAACTCGTAAATATTGTTAAACACAACACCAACAGAGTCCTCGGGATAGTAGACGTAAAGCATTTCACTCAAGACACATGTCTTGGAATGTTCTGCAAGTGTCTCCCACATCCTGTTTGACATGCCACTTCCAAGAATCTGAAAACCAGAATAAGAGTCATCAGGATGATCATTTCAACATCTTGAGAAGATAATGAATAGTGGAATTGAGCACTTACGGTCCTTAGTTTCTGAGAGTCTTTGACCATAAGACGTAGGAATTCTTTAACATTGTAGATTCCTGCTTTGTTGAGTTTCTTATGGAAAGCCCCGTCCTTTCCAATCTTTTCCAACCTCCAAACCTCATCATCCAGAGCAGGCGGATAATGTTTCTTGTACACTGTAAAAAAGAGCCATAAGCAAAGACAAAGATGTTTTGAATGCCACTCCAAAAAAGAAGATTTAGATACCTCACCAACCACTTCAAGATCATGGGGCAGAAATTAATAAAAAAAAAGAGAAAGTAAGAGAACTTACACTCTCCACGATGATCCTTCACAGTAAAAGCTTCCGTCTTTGCCTCGCGTACACGAATCCCCTCACAGTAACCAGAAGATACCCTTAAACCCAGCCTAAATTTTCTACATCTTATCCAACTCGAGTTGTCTGTAAAGATAAGTTCCCCTAATGTTCCCACACCTTCTTTCAAGGTCACGTGCATGTCACCGGTCAAGAGGGGCCTCTTTCCCTGACGCTCTTTCACCAAATGACCCTCAAATTCTTCTCCAGTCCAACCTTCGTCATCTTCATTGTTGAAATCACCATCAAGCACAACAACATCGAGCTTTGCAGAAGCTTCAGGTCCTACGGTCAATACATGTCCAGTAGTCATATCCAACAGAACAACATGGATTGCAGCACCTTGCTCCCCTTCTATCTTCCCTCCAGTGAACAATGGTACAGACAATCTAGACCTAAATTGCAGCTGCAAATCCCTTCCACCAATGCCTTCAATTCGTTTAGGAGAAGACCTGTAAACTAAAGAATTAGAAAAAGCACAACTACACAGTCAATTTTATATTTTTAACAAAACTTTCATATGTTACCTTTCATTAAGTCTTGCAGGACCTAGTTTCGCCAATGCCCGCTCCACCTCTTCACTTACCTGATTGACATTTCTCACAAGACGTTAAAGAAACACCACAAAGCACCAAAAGATATGTAAAGAAAAAGCCTTTTAAACTTACCACACGGCGAAGAATCGGTTCCAAAGACGAACAAAGCCTCTGTAAACTATCCATCTTCAAGGCTTCCACAATTACACTGCAATAACACAAATAAATTTCTCAAAACACAAATCTCCCAACTTACATGTCTTCATACAACTATAAGGCCCCTTCAATTGTAGATTTAACAAGCCAAAATATATACTTAGAACAAAACAAAACAAAGGGTTTGTAACAATTACAAGCATAAACACAAATTACCTAGCAAGAGCTGGCTTTTTACGCTCAGGCTGCTGCTGCTGCTGCTGTTGATTATCATCTTCCTCCAATTTTCTCTTCTCTCTCATACTATTAGTCCTCTCCATATACCTCGTCTGCATATTGTTTTCCACCAAATTTCTAGCTGCTAGAAGCTCAAAAGTTTCAGATCTGTAAAGATCGATAACAAAGCAAAACACTTCACCAACTCAAAACGAATGATAAGCACAGAGAAAGAATCACAAATCCAGCTCTCAATCTCTGTTTTGAAGCTCAAAAATTCAAACAATTACCACAATAGATGAAACCCAGAAAGCGAGATCTATGATTTCTACTTAAACTTTTTCAGAAAACGGAAGAGAAACTGAAATTCGATTCGAAGGAGAGAGAAAAATACCTCAAAAATGGCGTTTTGGTTTTGGATAAAAGAGAGAGAAAATCAAAAGACGCTTATTTTTCGTAATTAAAGATGAGATTAATTTACTTCAAGCACTTGGCTACATATGTGATTAGTCGAGTATTTTGACTGGTTTAAGTAATTAAGATAAATATCTGGTGCGGGCATGACCACAGTAAGCTTAAATTGCCGTCACTTTGCTGCTTATTTATTGGATGACATTATTGAGCCGGCGGCTAGTGTATGTATTTTTAGCACATGCTATATTCTAAAGTTAATAATAAATAAATAATACTTTTCAGTTTGTAACTTTAAATAAGAACCCTAATTTGTTTTTTTACACGATTATAAAAATTTATAATATAAACGCTTGACTTGAGATATCACCAATAGCAAGATTAGGGATAACATTCAACATGGTTATAATAAACTAGACTACATGAATATTAAAAAAAATTCTAATTGCTATTGAAAGAAGTTTAGGTTCGAATAAAATTCATTATTTCTTTATTTCTATGTTAACTTTCTATATATCTTTTAATTAATAACACCCTTCAGTATCTTAACAAATTATTCTAACTGGTAGAATCAAATAATTTTAACTGCAAACTAGTTGAACATGCAAATAGCCAATTAATACACAGACCGTATTTTAATTAAGCTCATTTAATGAATTTATGAAACAATTCAAATTTTATCTATTATGCAACTTAAAATATATATATTTTATGCTGTTAGGTAACGAGAACTCCACATTACAGCAACCCAAAAGGAACAAAAGAGTCTTTTTGAAGTTCTTAACCAATCCATTAGATTCGATTAATTTCTCAAAGTTGTCACTACATAGCAAATATTATACGACAATGAAGAAAAGTAGGCATCGTCAAGTACCAATTCAACTGAGTAAAGAACTGAAACAGATATTTAACAAAAGCTTGAAGGTCATCGAAAAGCCGAAATCTACAAATCGGCGACAGAGTTTGTTGAGACAGACTTCACTTTCCCCTGTTAACCATAAAAAGGGTCGTGTTTCAATTTCTTGTTAAATGGCAAACCAAGTTGCTACATCATAAAAGCGAAAGGACAAAGTAGAGATATTGTTACTTACGCGTTCATCATCAGTGTTATGTTGTCTCCTTTGAGTAAAATCCTTCCTGAAAACACGTATTAACGCGAGTCATTGAACCATAAGCAAACAAAATCAAGAAATGTAATGAGAGTTCTTAACAAAGAGCGAGTTCAGGATAAACTCACCAAGTGGTTTCCTGGTGTTCTTCTTGATGCTCACTTCTTCAGCCTCATCCAACACCAGATTCATGTATTCGTCAAAACCCTGCAAAAAAGGAGAAATTGAAACAAGGAGTCAATGATACACCCAGAGTCAAGTAGACAAAGTCCAAGTTTTAAACATATTATGGAACTACATAATCACAAATCTCAAGTTTCTCAGAACTAACATAGAGTCAAGCTAAGAAAAGCTACAATTTTAGCTCAAGGAAAAATACAAGCACAGCAATACAAACTGAAACAACAAACATCCAAAGTCAAGTAAGTAAGTCTAAGTTAAAAGCTAATGAGAATGACACCATCATAAATCTCAAGTTTCTCCAAATCAACAGAGAATCAGAAAAGCTTGAATCTTAACTCAAGAAGAATAAAAGTATAGCAAGCAATACAGATTGAAACAAGGAACACCCAAAGTCAAGTAAGCAACTCCAACATTTAAGCCAATGAGAACGACACAATCATACATCTCAAATCTCTCTAAATTAACACGGAGTCAACCAAGAACAACTTCAATTATAACTCAAGAAGAATCGAAGTATAGCAAATACAAATGCAATCTAAGTCGTGATAAAGCATGGACCAACCCTAAGAATCAAAATAGTATCTATAGGCAGGCTCTTATCAATGCTTTGTACAGTAATAAGAGTGACAACAATCCATTTTCGATTCCATGGCTGAACTAAATAAGTTCACCTATTCAACTAAAGACTATATTAGAGACTTAGTCACAGTGCTGATGCATTCAACCATTTCCAGAAAACAAAAAACCAGAATTTCATCAATTCATGCTTATGGAGCTCAATTTTCAACAAATTCATAGCAAAGTGCAGAAGAATATATGATGACTTACAGTAATTCTTCCTTCAATCCTCAAATCTTTCTGCTCAAACAGCCAAATCTGGATCCGAGCTTTCTGCATCACAAGAACAAAACACCAGAGAGCACTAATCAGAAGACGGACTAATAACCTAAACGAATACTAAAGCAAATCAGAAGAAATTTACTTACACTTTGAAGAAACCTGAAAATCAAGTTCTGAAGCCACCGGAAAACAAAAATAAACCAAAATTAGGTATTGGAAAAAGAATAAATAGATCGAATAGAGTAGATTACAAAAGGAATCGAAGAAGAAAACGTACGATAGGTTGGGTCATAATCCTTTGAACTTTGGTGCTCGCCATGGCTGCCCAAATTTGAAATCTCTCTGTCAAGCTTCGGATAAATCTCTGAGAGGAAAAATCTAAAAACCCTAATAACAAAACTTCACTGCGTTGTCTCTCCCTCTCGAGTGCCGCCCGCTAATATGCTCTTTTCAACATTTTTATTAAAATTCGTTCACGGTGCTCGTAAAACTTTTGAATGTTATTTCGGCCCCATAACAAAATAATGGAGATTGTTGGCCCAAATAACCCTCACAAATACACAAACTTCATTTCTCACAACATAAAAATATACAAAACCAACAATAGCAACAAGCAGCAGCTAAAATACTGAAGCTGAGCATAAATTATCAAATGTCACAATCTCAGATTTAAACAAAAGAAGACTACGAAGCTTACGCTGTATATCTATGGCTAAACTGAATCAAATCCAAATACAAAACAATTAGATTTGTACAAAGAATCCAGCTTTGAATCTCTCCATCATTCACCATTTATCATTAGAGATTGAAAAGGAACTTTTTTTATCTCCACAATTGTCGAGTAATCGGTATTCATCGGTTGCTTCCATGGCTCACCATCCATTTGCAGGAACGCGTCTTTCCAATCACCTCCTCTTAGCTCAAACCTAACCGCAGCAGCCTGAAATGATCACAAAAAATGTAACCTTTCAGTCAAAATCATGGCTTAATGATTCGACATTAACCGGTGTTTGTTTAAGTTACCTGAGCTATGTGTTTGGCAGAGATGAGCTCAGCCATGACAAATGACGCGTGCCATCCTTGCTTGAAACCGAAAATCTCTATCAAACCATCATCACAATGTGCTTCCACAAATCCTCTCTGAGAAAAAAACAAAATCATTTGGATTAATAACATGAGAGAATTGAGTTCATTTACAATGAAATGAAATCGAAACAATACCTTCTCTAGATAATCCGGTTTTAGATTACCCCATGGATGGCTTCCACTTCCATAGTTTTGAAGATTCAATGCAACAATTGATCTCACACTACAAGATAAATCAATGCATCATGATAAGCATTGAGATGATAAATTGTAATAAGTAAAAACATAATATGAAAAGCTTTTTTCTTACTTTTTTGGGACTGCGATCTCTTCCCATTGAGAGCAGTTGACTTTTTTAGTGTGGATTTTCATTATATTCCTAAGTCCCCTGCAAAATTCAAATAACACAAAACAACAGGTCAACAACACAGCAAAGAGCTTAAGCAGAGAGTTACACACAAGTTAAGTACACAATCAGAACCAGAAATGACGAACCTTAAACCTGGACCGTTGACACAAGGCGTACAAAACCAACCTTGACTGCAACCAAAACCCGAATAAATAATCTGCAAAAGCAAACATTGAGTTGTTGATAATCTAGTTCTGAAACCGGACACAACCATTTTAGCTTTTAAGTTTTAACAAAGACAAAGAATGAGATTCAAGAAGATATAAACAAACCTTATTTGAAATAGGGCCTTGAGCAAGATATGGTTTAGTATTGCGAAGATGGTGGAAACCATATGCAACTTGAGCATCCATACCTAAATAACCCGAAAAACACGAAGATCTAGTCAAAAAGATATTTGTGATAAAAATTTAGGATACAAAGAGAGAAGAAGTTTCATCAAACCTATGCTTAAGTAATTGTAGAACACGCCTTCATAGGACATTGCTAGTGGAGGTGCATCTATTCCTGCGTCCAAACCCTGAAACCACAAGAAAGCCCAGTTACTTGCTAGACCATGGCAATCTATAAAAACACATGATGATGATTCAACGAGGAGAACCAAGCCTAAGGAAATAAAGCCAAACCTGATCAAGTTCATTTTCCTCGGCGGGTTTCAAAGAATAAGGAGGATCTACAACTTCTCCAGATGGCATTGAAACTAAAATCTTCCAGCTGCATCATCATATAACCAAACCACACATTTGTACAACACCACATACTAAATGTTATTGCAAAATAAGACTTTTACCTGTCTAATCGAGCAACTGGACCCATACTTGCGCGATGGAGCGTTCTTTTAACAACGGATCTCCATGCAAAAGGGAACGAACCACCCTGAAGAGAAGAACAAAACACAACCTTCAATCGCAATTCATCAAGAGACTTGTCGCAAAGAGAGAACAAAGACTCACTCACCCAACCAAAACTTCTTGATAGATCATTTCCAGTACCGAGAGGAATAACACCAACAGGAGGAATTGGTGACTTCCCATCTCTATTAAGCTCCCCAAGACATCCAAGAACCCAACCAACAGTACCATCACCACCTGCAACCTATCAAAACTAATCCCATTCACATTCTAATATCAAAAACCATGAAAACATGAGATTGAGAAACATTATCTCTACTCACCATAATCCTCAACCTTGCTCTGCATTCTTTTGCACATTCATCTCCTTCCGCTGCCACTGTCTCCAAACACGCCAACCCATATCGAACAAACTCATGAGGCTTCACTTCCGTGAGATCAAACACCTGTATTTACAGAATCACCATAATAAACTTTAAATACACTTGACGTTCCAAAGACTCAAAAGATTCCATCTTTCAAATTACCTGATCATTCAAAACAAAACAAAAAGTTTTTAACTTTCCTTACCAAACACACCAGATCTCAACATCAACTAACACTAAACTCATCTCTCTCACACTGAAACCAAAACCGAAGAACGAATCTTCCATATTTCCATAGATCAGGCCAATCTAAACACAAACACTCACTAAAATAGATACAAAGAAGGAAACTTTAATAGCAAAAGAATCAAACCTGTTCTTCACTCATCAACTGTTGAAGCCTCTCTTTAAGAACAGGACCATGACGACCACCGGAATTAGGATTAATAAAAACAACCATTGGCGCGTGAGGAGCCATATCAGCAACAGCACCACCAGGAAGAAGTAAATGATCAGGAATCGCCGAAGAATCTTTCCGTTTAATACAGTCACGCATAGCGAGACGAAGATACTCAGGCATCATCAACCTCTGACGAAGCTCCTCTTTGTCTACACTAACCCATGTTAGATTAGCGAGTCCACAACCTCTCATCGCTTTTGAATCAACCATTGATGGTCGTGAAGGTACGAATTTCTCCGTCGGAGCATCGGATTTTGATCTCGGAGAGTCCATTTCTCTCGCCGGAGAATAAAAAAAGTTTCTTTTTGAAGACAGGGGAAGACAAAAAGATGATTACTTTTCGTTTTGTGATTGGAGAAATGAAGGAATATTCGATACCCAGATTAATCAAATTTGAAGTTTAGGAAATAAATTATAAATTGAAATTTCTGACGACGACTGGATTTTTTCTTTTTCTTCTTCACCTGTGGATTCAAACTCGCTAAGCCAATCTAAATCTTCGTTGACAGTTTTGTATTTTCTTGTCTGTATGTTTTATTTTTATAAAATGTTTAATTTCAAAGACAGCGCACAAAACGTGTGATTTAATTATTTAAATGCATATATTTTCGAGCAAAACAATTACACGGTTGGATTTTTCATGTGATGTCATAAAAAATGCCACTCTTTATTTACTTGTGAAATGTGAATTAAGATCTATGATTTTTTAAGTGTACAAATCATTTATATGATTAAAAACGTATTGCAAAATTAAAAATTTTGGATTTTGTTTTATTGTTGTAAATGTCTCTAAATGGCTATAAATCATGGTATTTGAAAATCCAAAGCAAAAAAAACATCAATTAATTAAGACATAGTTATACTATGATCTAATGTCATTATTATATCATTCATAATATTCAAATTATTTCTTATATTTGGTGAATATGATTAAATACAATTTAATATATATATATATATATGTGCATTATTTGCAGGGTATTATTTCATTGCATTATTGGTTTCTTTTTATTTGTAGAAATATTTTTCACTTTCCAACAAAGAAAAAAAAAATTAACTTATACAGAGTGGCTTTATCGTAATTAGACAAGTGAATAGTTTGGCGTCAACGTAAATTGTAAAGCCAGCGAAGGCGACAGTAGAAAATAAGAGCACACACACATTGAGTTAGTGGACATTCCACAGAAAGAGTGGGGCCCACGTTGTTATTGCCCACTAAGGCGTTAGACTTCCCATTGTTTCTATGTACTTTTCTCACCTAAATTTCTTTTCTTTTTTTTCTTCTAGAATCGGTTGATATTTAAATGGGTGAATTGGCAAAAAGCCGTACTTCTCTTTTTTTTTTTTTTTTTTTTTTTTACTAAAAAGGTTCGGAAGACCTTTTATGTGTAAACATTTTGGTCCATCATGTAAACATTTTTATGTGTTATTAGAGGAGGAATCAATTTATTAAATTAATTCAAGCATCTTCGTCATCTAGGATATTGCAAAGTTTCTAACACATGTTTTCATATTATTAAATTAATCTCTTGGAGTTTATGCATGTCAGAGATAACTAGATTTCTTGGTGTTTATGCTATTAAGTTTGAAAGTCTAATTAGAATTGATTAATTGCATTATGTAGTTAGATTTTTTGTTATGAAAAGTTTATAATACTATGGATTTTAAAAGCTTAACTAATCGGAGAAATACATTTAGTCAAGTGTTTAACGGTCGAATCTGCAAAAAAAAAAATTGAAAAAAAAAGACAGACAACTGTTCTTTCTTTTTCTCTCAACTCCTAACCTAGAGTCCCGCCTCTTTCGACATTGTTGCGTCTCCGACGACCGGAATATTTTCTGGCATCGTGAGAGGGCTTCTCTTTGTTTGTTTTCCTTTTTTAATTTCTGCTTTTTTCCATCGTTCTTTTTCCATTAACAGGTTGGAGGTGGGCACGATCCCCGACATTGTTGCAAGATCTAGACGGCGTATCAAAGGTGGAGCTGCGCGGTGGAGCCAGATCTGTGGAAGACAGGATGTGGCGACGCGTCCTCAAGCAGGTGTCGTCGGTGATTCGTGTTTGGTCCTGCATCTCCGGCGCTATGGGGTTGAGGCGAATCGGATTGAGGCTGTGTGGCAAAGAGATAGGGTCTAAGGCGTTGGATTTACTGGATATCTTCCTCCATGATTACAACTCGAGGATAATTGTTGTTCTAAACGAAGTTTCACGGAGGTCATCGCCCCAACTACGGCGAGACGTGGTTAGGTCTTTTCACCCACTTGTTTTGGTCGGATGGTGGCCAGATATACACTTTCCTCTCCGAAATATATGTCTCCATCTCTTACTCGGCGAGTTTCACATCATGACAGTTCAGAAGGTCTCAGGGAGTGGCTCCTCTTTGCTCCCACTCTGAACCTATCCTTGGAGGTTCAGCTCTCTGTTCATGTCGGCGACGGGTTTTGGTCCGGAATTAATCAGCGGGAGCTTTGGGTGGCGGAAAATCTTAGGGGTTTAGTCCGCTTTGTAACTAACCATGTTTTTGGTTAAGAACCAAACCGGGTCTTTTGGGGTTTATGGTTTGGTTTGTTTCTCTCCTTAAATTTCTGCTCAATTTTGTAACAAAAAACTTAAAAATTATCTCTTTATTTTAGAATGGTTAACGGCCCATCTCTGCAACATATCTATCAGAGTTCGACTCCAGTAGATCGTATTTCTTTCTAAAATAGAAGTTGGACTATGGATCGGACCTTGTTGATCTAAATGATGTAAAAAGAAAATTTTCTTTTAACTAATCATCCTATTTAAGAGGTTCCAAAGTGTTGCATATAGACTTGTCCATCGTGGTCTCGTGTGTTGCGGGAAAAGTTTGTCTATCATAAGGATGTCATATATGTAGAACTGTCTATTATAGATCTGGATGTTGTAAAGAGACCATATCCATCATGGGGATGTTGTACATGCAGAACCGCATATCGAGAAGAATTTGCGCCGTGGAACTATTGAAGAAGTTGTTCATCGTAAACGCATATACTGCAGCAGGTAGTCGAGCATCATAATAAGATTAGATCAAATATCTCTAACAATAATGATGTAATAGACGACGAAATAAAAAATCATCCTATTTTATTGATATGGAAACGTTGGCTTGAAAAATAGTAATAATAATTGTGATATCGTTGAAGACTTGAAGGAATGGTCTCGTTCCTAAAGCCCAAAAACAGAATATATTGGGCCTAAAAGGCCTGGACCTTGAACATTCCACTTCTCTGGATTCCATAAGAAAAATTGAAAAACATAAACTCAAAAAAAAAAAAATGAAAATGAAAAGAAGAAATCGTTCCTGTGGAGAAGCAGAAGAAAGATAAGGATGATAACGGTAAGCCAAGTTTCGTCTTACTCTTCTTCTTCAAACCTCGCATCTCTGTCTCGTCTCAACCACAAATCATCTTCGAGATTCCGAAGCTCTTCTATTTACAAAGCAAGCTTCTGTGTTTCTACAAAGACCAGGAACACTTATAAAACCAAATCATGGGATAATCTTGGTCTTGTTATCAACTCTAGAAGGTACTTCTTTGAGATTTAAGTCTTATAGAAGATAGGTTCTATGTGAAATTGATGATGCTGGTCCTGTTTTTGACAATGCTACTTAAAGTTCTCAACTTTTCAGATTTTATGTGAATTTTCATGCTAATGAAACTAAAGATAAAGTTTTTATATGTTTTAGAACCTAATTGTGTGTCTTAGGTTATGAATAGTCCGTAAAGCACTTAAATTTCAGGAGATTTGAGAGATTTTTAATCCTTTGTTGTTGTTTTCTCACTTTACTGTTGCATTGTTTGTTGATTGGAGTTGATGTTTCAGCTCTGAAGCTTCAATTTTTGATCCATTGGGAATCAATCCAGATGAAAATTCGGGTCTAAATAGCATTTGGGAAAGCTTTCTGAATCTTTTGTCTCCATCATTTGAGAGCTCATCTGGTAGCAAACGAGATAAGCCGTCATCTACTCGGGGCATGGCAGGTTTGGTTTAGCTTATATACATTCTCTTATTGTGTGGTTTAGTATGATTGATGATGCTTAAGTAGTTGAAACCTTCTTCAGCTGCTATTGAGGACAGTTCCATTGATTTTGGAGATTTCTTCAAAGGGCCATTACCAGGGAAGTTTTTGAAGCTTCTTGGGTTTTTAGCTCTCTCTCGGCTTGGAATATATATACCACTCGGCGGGGTTAATCGAGAAGCTTTTGTTGGAAATTTGGATCAGAATAGCATTTTGAGTACATTGGATACATTTTCTGGTGGAGGCATTGGTAGACTTGGTATATGCTCTCTCGGGATTGTCCCTTTTATCAACGCGCAGATTGTGTTTCAGCTTCTTGCTCAAGTTTATCCAAAGTTGCAAGATCTTCAGAAAAAAGAAGGTGAAGCTGGTAGAAAAAAGATTCTTCAGTATACTCAATATGCTTCAGTCGGTTTTGCAATAGTACAAGCAATTGGACAAGTGTTTTACCTTCGTCCTTACGTTAATGACTTCAGCACAGAATGGGTTGTTTCTTCTGTGACATTATTAACGCTTGGTTCTGTTCTCACTACATATATTGGAGAGAGAATCTCTGATTTGAAACTTGGAAATGGAACTTCCCTTTTAATATTCACGAGTATTATCTCTTACTTACCTGCATCATTCGGTAGAACAGCAGCAGAGGCCTTACAGGAAGGAAACTATACTGGTCTCGCCACTATCGTTGTTTCATTTCTCCTCTTGGTTCTTGGGATTGTGTATGTTCAGGTAACTAAACTAACTATACCAAATTGTGTTCTTTTTAATGGATCTAAGGACTTTGGTGTGCTTATATAGTCTAACAAGCTTTCAGGAAGCAGAGAGGAAAATTCCGCTCAATTATGCCTCGAGATACACCAGCAAAGCCGGTGGGCTTCAGAAATCTGCTTATCTTCCATTCAAGGTCAATAGTGCTGGAGTGATGCCTATCATATTCTCCACATCATCTCTTGCTCTTCCCGCTACTTTAGCACGATTTACCGGCATATCTGCTCTGAAGAATGCTGCTTTTGCGTTGAACCCTGGAGGTGAGTTATCCTAATACACACGAAAGAAGAAGATTTAGTCCTTTGAAACTATTTTGCTAAAGACTTCACACACAAACTCTTGCAGGTTCTTTCTATCTTCCAACCAATATACTTCTCATAGCTTTCTTCAACTACTACTACACTTTCCTGCAACTTGACCCGGACGATGTGAGCGAACAATTAAAACGCCAAGGTGCATCGATCCCTCTAGTCCGACCTGGTAAAAGCACTGCTCTCTTCATCAAAACCGTAAGATCCTCTATCTTCTTCCTCAATTTCTTCGAATCCCATTTTGGTTAGCTACAGTCTGAAAATCCCTGGCTCTAATTGCAATATCAGGTCCTTGGTCGCATATCGGTTCTTGGTTCTGCATTTCTGGCTGTTCTAGCTGCTGGTCCTGCCGTGGTCGAACAGATCACTCACTTGACAGCATTCAGAGGTTTTGCAGGTACTTCAGTTCTGATCCTTGTCGGGTGTGCAACTGACACTGCAAGAAAGGTTCAAGCGGAGATAATCTCGCAAAAGTACAAGAACATTGAGTTTTACGAGCTTGACAAGTATGATCCATGAACTGGTAATTTCTGTTCAAGTCACTATGTTCTCTTGTCATTATAATGAAACTATGTAACAATGGTTTTGACTTTGATGAGTATATAATGCTAATGCACTTTTGTCATGAATTTGCCAAAGTTGTCATTTTTTTTGGAAACTAATAATTTCACTGATCTCTTCACCTCACACAGTTCTTGCTGAATCTGAGACAGGAAAAACAAAATTGAAATGAATTCATAATATATCTATTTCCTTTTCTATGTATAAGCATCTCACAAGGGGAACAAGAAACCCAATTGACCAGTTCAAGATACTCTGTACAAAAGGCATATAACAAACCCTAGAACCCTTTTGTTGTAACCTAAACCTTCAAATCCTACAATCTTTTAATATCACAACAACATAAAATCTACGCTTTCTTCTCGACATTGTTCCATAGGCTGTTGAATAGTGAACTTTCTCTGTTTCTGTTCATCAAGCTTTGATCTATCTGAAGCTGAGGCCAACCATTTAAGCATCTTGATAACACTTGGGGTATCATCGAGATAGTATTTGGCCTTGCTCGGTTTCTGACCCACTGTGCACGCAAAGACCTCTGAGAGACCGATAGAGGAAACGTCTTGGTGCTTCACAATGCTGTCAAACATGTCTTCATCAGAACGGTCATCACCAATGCATAACAAAAAGTCAGGTCTCTTCCCTTTGTTGTTCCTCATTGTTGCTATCAAATGCTCCACCACATTTCCTTTGCTTACTCCCTGAAAACCAAATTCACATTACAAAAATGATAATAAATGGCAATCAAGCAAATATTGAATTACTTCGTATACATACCTGAGGTTTTACTTCTACGATGCGCTGGCCACTCTTGACAACAACGGGCTCATTTGTGAGCACGCTCTCTAGATGATCAAGAAGCTCCGTAGCTTGCCAAGAACCAAATGAATGGTCAGCTTCTTGGTGGTGCCACACCATTGCACTCTCTTTCTCCTCTATGAATGATCCATCAGTTGCTTCCATGTAGTGATTCATCACCGGTTCAGCTATCTTCTTCCAGCTTAAATCCACAGGTAATGCACTCGTCTCCCATGGGGAATTAGAGTTCCATCTGTGATGACAGAATCACAAGGAGAACAGCTTTAGCTTTACACAAAATGAGAGAGAAGATGATGAAAGGGAAGGGTTTTAGCAGTACCTAGTGAAATACCCATGTTCAGCTGAGAGTCCGAGAGTTGGGCAAGAGCCAAACCATTTGCTGAGAGGATCCTTACCTCGACCACTAACAATAAAGACTAGATTGTTGGGGTCGTCACACAAGCGATTGAGAAGCGAGATGAGATCTTTACTTGGCTTTTTATCCAGAGTCTCCTGATCCATCATTGTGCCATCATAGTCCAATAGAATCAACCTACTGCTTGTTCTCTTATACGCAGGGACTATGGTTTCAACATTGAGTTTTCTGAAATTCGGATCTAACGCAACAACTCTGAACCCAAGACCGAATCCTATTCCCCAGAATCTCTTGTTGTAATGATCTTTGCATGCCCTTCGAAGATCTTGATCGTAACTCCGAGCCCAATAGGCTACGTCGTGAGAGCTTATGTACTTGTGATGCTTCTGGTGACGCAGATTTTTCTCTTTGTCTGACATTGTGAACGCAGAGCTCATTGCATCAGTGACTGCATCGATGTTCCACGGATTAACACGGATCGCGCCACTCAGAGATGGAGAACAACCAATGAACTCAGAAACAATAATCACACTCTTCCTAACATCATCCTCCCCAAAACCTAAAGCTGCATCCAAAAAGGACTCCCCTGCCTAGTCACTGTGTACTTGTAAGGCACCAAATTCATCCCATCTCTCACAGCATTCACCACAACACACTCCGAGATCGCGTAATAAGCGACTTTATCCAAAGTACTAACAGGTCCATTGACAAACACAATAGGCTGATAACCACCAGGTCTCCCAAACTTAGAATTGATCTCATCAGCAATCATATTTATCTGTTTCTCTACATCTTGAACATCTTTACCTGAACTCCGAGGAGGATTAGTAATCTGAACGAGAACTACTTTCCCACGAAGCCCTTGGTTCTGTTCAAGAAGCTGACCCATCGCCCAGAACTTCAAGCTAATACCTTTGAACATATCCAAATCATCAACACCTAACATCACAATGTTCCCTTTGAACCTTTCTCTCAACCCCTTCACTTTCTCAGCAGTTTCTTCAGAAGCCTTAATAGATTCAATCTGCCCCATATGAATCCCAACCGGCAAAATCTTGATGCTCACCGTTCTTCCAAAGTATTCAAGACCAATGTAGCCTCTTTTCGATTCGTAATCAAGACCAAGCATCCTACTACAACAAGACAAGAAATGCCTAGCGTAATCGAATGTATGGAATCCAACCAAATCACAATTCAGAAACCCTTTGAGAATCTCATCTCTCACAGGAAGAGTACGATAAATCTCCGATGAAGGAAAGGGACTGTGAAGGAAAATTCCAAGCTTTATCCGATGAAACCTATTCCTCAAAAAAGTGGGTAAAACCATGAGATGATAATCATGAATCCAGACGTAATCTTCATCTGGGTTAAGCACTTCCAAGATCTTATCAGCAAAGATCTTGTTAACCTTCATATACGATCTCCAATTAGATCGATCAAAGAGAGAGCCTTGAGCTTGCGTCATAGGGAGGAGATAATGAAAAATAGGCCAGAGATAGTGTTTACAGAAACCATGATAATACTTGCTGAGCAAGTCACTAGGTAAGAAAGTAGGAACACATTGAAACTTCTCAAGCAAGAACTGAGAGACGTCTTCTTGCTCTGAGGGCAAAACATCGACATTTAAAGAACCGACGTAGACGACTTCTGTCTCCGGAGGAAACCCATCTTTGAGTTGGAAGTAAAGACTGTCATTGTCGAATTCGAAGCACCACTTGTTCGACGAAATGTCTCTGTGAGCACGAAGCGGAAGCTGATTCGAAACAACGATTCGTCTCGGCTTTGTACCCCACGCGCCACCGCAAGGATCGTTGTTTCCGTCTCCGTCTTCGGTTTCGAGACCAGAAAGCTTCGTTACGGCATTGGGGATCCGATTACGACCCATGAAGCGATAATCATCCGCTGAGACCAGACTAAGCTGATCTTTCCAAGATTCCGGCGACATAACGAGAGAAAAATTCAAACTTTAGATTTGGGTGAATCAAGAAATCAAATTTTTATTTCTGGGTTTTGTTTATTTCTCAGATTTCATAACATCGGAAGAAGAAAACGCGTAGTTGCGATAAAGAAGAAGAAGAAGAAGAAGAAGAAGAAGAGAGCGTCCATATTGTGGAATTTAAGAAGAAGAAAAAACGGAAATTTTTTCGGTGAGGATAAGAACGAAACGAAATAGGAAAATTAATAAATTCAGTATATTTAAAAAACGAGCCTTGTGGAATATTTGGACGGTCTTGATTTTCTCGAGATGGAAATGATTGGTTAATCTTAACCGTTGGATGAGCGCGTTGAGAAACATGAACCGACTTTGTTTTTGGAAAAAAATCTTTAAAGCTATAACCCTAATTACTGATTAGTTGCTCTGAGCTGTTACTTCTGCCTTCTCCAATTATATTTCCACTTTTTAACCCAAATGGGAAATAAATATTTACAGCTATTAATTTCCATATATATGTTATTTTTGAAAATTCCTATTGCTGACGTGGATCATTTGCGGCACACGTCTTTGGATATTGAAACATATATTATTTTCTAATGGATTGGACAAAAGCTCGCCACTCCATCAATAACCTTAAAATTGAAAGGAAAAATATTTTTTTTTTGAGGAATGAAATATTAGAGAACAATAAAGAAAAATCACTATTTTTCTATATGCTATATATTTGTACTCATATCAAATTTCCACAAATGCTAATGAATTTGGACAAAAATAAAGAAGTATATATTTCTACTAATTAATAATTGTCAAAGTAGTTTTGTCCCAAATTTTTTTTTTGTAAAATTAGTAAATATTTTTAAAAAAGGAAGAGAAAGAAGGTAAAAAAATCTAAAATATTTTATTATTTAGCTGTCATAACATTTAAAATTAGAATTTATCAAAATTATTTTTTCAGCATATCCTAAGATTATCCCAATGGTCACATGACTCACATCCTGGTACTAATGTAGATTATAAATTTATTTTAAAAAAAAAATTAAAGGAACAATTGAAACAAAAATTAAATAATAATTTTAGAATATACTACAACAGTACAACACCAAAAAAATTAACTAATTTTAGTTATAAAAAAAAAAAATTTTACAATGAGATAGTTAAAAAAGGTTGTATGGTTTGCCTCAACCATACCAAATTTGAGGCTAGATAGACAAATCATATTAGGTACAGTTGTGCCACTAATTAGAGTAAACAAATTTGAGCTGTATCATCATGTAACAGCTCAACCATTTAATCACATAACTTCACCACCATTCATGATTTTTTTTCTTATCCATAGTAAATTAAAATGCAATTTAACATTTACGAATAGTGAAAAGCCACGTGGCAGACATGAAGAAGAAACGTGGCGTGTTAGGGTGGGAAGAGGGAGATGGGAAAAGTCACGAGGCATGTGCTCTTCCTTTGGCCTACTTTCTCCATCAACGGCAGCTATGTTAGCCACTTATCTTATGACACGTCATCCACTCCCCAGGAACGTTTCAAACTTCTTTTTTCTGTTCCTCCTCGTTTCAACGGTATGACATTGTTGGCCGACCTCCGATGGTGACACGCGGCGTCATCTCAATGGAACATAATGCTGCCAATCTTATTTCATTTCCCTTTTTTCTTTTTTACCAAATTTTACTGTGTTTCCATCTAAAATTCAAATTTTCTCCCAACTTTTTATCTAACGTCTAATATCGTATTTAAGTCTGGACAAAATATTCAGCACCAAACAACCAAAAACCAAAACCAATTCGAAAACAAGTACTAAATCTGAATTCGAATTGATAAAGAATCCAAATAAATTTTAGCTTTTTTGTCCAGAAAATTAAACACAAACTTAAATCCGAATCAAACTGATAATCAAAATAGATATCTAAATATCTGAAATAAAATTATATACAAAAAATATTAACTGTATTTAAATTTGATATAACTCAATTATGTAAAATTATAATTATAAATCCAAATATATCAATTATTTTTAAATCAAAATAACTAAAACATCTAAAATAATCAAAATATCCAAAAATATTTAGTTATAAATACCAGAATTGAACATGACCCAAAAGTTATAAATACCCAAATGGATTTAAATCTAAAAACATAAAAGACCCAAATTCCTAGCATACTCATTCATTTCATAAATATATATATATATATATTAATTTTTTTTTACAAAAACTGATATACTTTTATTCTATAATTAAATGTTAATTGGTTTGTTTATTTTAACTCTAATTAGTAAGCAAAAAAATGTTATACAAATTTTACATAAGAAATATAAAACATCTATTTTTATGAAACATTTTTAGGAAGCAAAATCCTATATAATACATAACTTTTACAATATAAATTATTACATAAAAAATGTGTGTTGTGTACCCGAAAGGGATAGAACAATGAAAAAAATGATGTAATATGAACATATATATATCTCCAAAAGTGTGTATAGATTTTTCAAAAAAAAAAGAAGTATAAAGGTGCTAGCAAGAGCCGGCAGAAAATAGGAAGGTGCTAACAAAAAATAGAAAAAAAAAACATAGACAGCAAAACTTTTTCTAAAATCAACACAATTGAATAGTTTGAAGATGAAATGAGTGGCTAATGGCATTGTTTCGCTTATTTTGTTTTATTTTTCTAAGGATTTGTTTCAAATTTCTAGGACAAGATAAGGGCGTGGGAGAGAAAAAAAAAAAGAGGACTTATCCAAATTCCAGAAAACCATTGTCCCTGTGGGACCCGATCTGATCAGCCACGTTGTCTAAAAGATTTTCTTGGGTCCCACTTTATCTATAACCTCTTGGGATAATTATTTTAATATTCTATTTTTTTTACTTTATTTTTGAATATTCCTTTTCCATTTTTTGACTCTCCTTTTTCTTTTAAATACGGCAATTTTTTTTTTTTTTGTTAATTTCGGAGAAACATGTAATTGATCGTAGCCGCCGGGTTTAGTCTTCAAAAACTCTGCATGCGAAGTTCGGTTTGATATTATGCTCTGAAACTATGGGTCCCGGTAACATGCTTACGTGGCAAATCTCATTTTATAGTGTACAAATGATGACAAAATAAAAGATATCGTATCTAATTAACACTATCAATAATTAATTAAGACCTAGCAAATATTATCTTCGCATGATAAAAAATTTCAAGTATTTAGTGTTTCCATTCGAAATTTGTTGTTCCTTTTCTCACTAGTAGCTATTGCTGAGGCAAAAACCTTTGACCTGTCAATGAGGTTCCTAGGAAAAGCTCTGTTATGGAAACAAAACTAAATTTATCTTTCTACAATCTCTAGCTTGATAAAATGTATGAGTTCGTATGAGTTTTTGGCAAAAAAATTTTGTAGATATATATCATATAAATTTGTACACGATTAAATCATAGTTCGGATAGCTGTATAAATTTGTAATTTTAATTAAGATGTATGATCATATTTCATAAAAATATAACTATCTTTGTTCCCTTTATAAAATATTTTAAAAGTTTTGTTTGTTTAATTTTATTTTATAAGTATATATGCAAAATTTAGTATCTTTATGACCATGTATATATATATTCATCAGTAATTTTTTCTTGTCAAACACACATATATAACATTAATTTTTTTTTTGGTTAAAGTAATTGATACTAGTTTTTATGAATTGAATTCGAGAACCTCTATTTTTATTTTCTGCAGAAAATTAGATATTAATGCGAGGAAGAAGATCAAACACGTAAATAAAAAGAAGGAATTTAAATGATAAAAAGGATTAAAAACGTGGCAAGTGATACCACCAATGGATAGGGTCGAAGTTATAGAACCATTTATTAAGTTTCGTTTATCCACTAACAGGTGAGTCCATCGACTTTGGTCAGCCAATCAATGATATACTTTGCCAACCCCATTTATCAAATTATAAAAGTTTACAACTTTTAAAAGAGATTATAATTGTTGACTTAAGGAGATTTTAGTTTTATAACTTATCCCGGTGTCTATACTATTAACTTTTGTATAATGGGATTAGTTGTACGTACGTTCCCGTTTATTGATATAGTATGTGAATCGCAACAAAATTTACATGCATGTCTTCAAGATAATCCAACGTTAGTTTGATAATGTTTATATTTGATCAAGCGTTTAGCTCATTTGGTAACACAATATAATTGAGTCTTTGTTTATTATTGATAAACTTTTTTTTTTTTGTTTGGGTCAATGTTATAAACTTATTAGAATCTCTCTATATTGAAGATTGATTGTTTGTTACGTTTTAATGTCTATCGCCGACGGTTGGTATTTAAACAAAAAAAGAAAGACTATAAATTTGAAAGTCTAGAGAACCTCTGATCAAAGAAAGTGGTCAATGTAGCATTAAAATGTTTATAATAAAACATTGACGGTTGACAAAAAAAAAAATCTTTGGCATTAAATTTTGACAAAGATTTTAATTTGTTTACCAACATTTAGTTAATAAATCAAAAGAAAGATGCATCAAACTAAAATTAATTTCTAGCTTTGACAGACCACTAAATTATTATAAAATCAATTAAAATTATGTACAACCAAACAAGACGGATCATCCTAATTCCTAAGCCTTAGAGAGAAGGCTTTCATGAGATGCCATAAATCTTCAAAGATATATATGAGAAATATAACAGCATAAGTGAGTAATCGATACCCAATTTATTTAGCGTATAAAATTTAGTATTAAAACTATAAGCTATTTTATATTATTTTTTTCTTTTTATCAAAAAAAAAACTTTAAGCCATGATTGCCAAAAAATAAAATGATTTTTATAAGCTATATTATAAATAACTAAGACTATGAATACACTCATTCACGTGATGTGAACAGATAGGCGATCCAACTAGTTTTATAGCATTAAATCGTCGATTTAAATGTTTGCTCATATGAAATTACAGTTTTAGTTACATTGGCTAGTTTAGTAACTTTCCAAGGCAATTTTAATAAAATAAAATAAAAACATTCCAAGGCAATTAGATATATAGGATAAGATTTTACATACACCAAATATATATAAAGAGACGTGTGTGTTTCTAGAAGAATATCTATAATGGATTTGCGTCTGAAATACTATAATGCTTTTATGATTTTATCACCCTTTTTTTTTTTTTTTTTTTGCTTCGCTATTGATTATTGCTTATGTAGTTGTGTGCTCGAGAATATTATTATACCTTGGCGAAGTCTGTCCTTTTGGTATTTTGTTATTTATTATTTATTAGAAAAACAAGATAAATATAGCTTTATACAAAAGGGACAACAAAATGATCAAGAAATTTTCACAAAATGTCAGCTACATATGGACACGAAAGCAGCAATGTTCCACAAAAATAAAACATAGAACTATTCAGATTTTTTTTAAAGATCATTTAACAAGAAATAAACGTTTATATTGACTATATATGCTTTTACTTTGTGGCGTAAAGGTAATATACTAATATATATTCTCGCAAGATTGAAAATTAATGAACAAAACAAAAGGAATAAAAAGAAAACCACTGAACGAAGGAATGATTCATTCTCAACCATAAATTAGGAAAAATGACTCATTCTTATATGTTACTCCAAAAGGTTACCTTTTGAATAAATTAAAATAAAATATTATCATGTATATTTATTTTATATTGAACTCGGCCAAAATAATTTTATTTTTATTTTGTGAAGAACATTCTCTTGAAGAGAAACTTTCACCTGATTAATTCTAAACATTTTTTAAACATTTATTATATAATATATTCATTAAACCAACATATTTATATCTTATCCGTTGGTTATATCTCATAATTTCTCAGAATGTTATGTTGAAATTCTCCTTTGATGGTCATTCCAAACATTCAGTGTCATCCTCTCGAAAATTATAGCACTCATACTGTTTCCAACATAATAAAAATTTCCCCAAAAAATGGTTACAGTTAAATACCATTAGACCATCATTAATAGAGACCTATGTCTCCGGGAAGACACAATATCTTCCCAAATATTGCCACGTGTCGCAACGTGATTCGTTGCGACAATAAAAAAATCAAAAAAAATTTTTTAAATAAAAAAAAATTGATTTTTTTGGGAAGACACAATCTCCATTTTCTGCAATGTGGATGCTCTTAGATTACAGATTATTAAAAATATGGAGTGAATAGCTTTTTTTTATTATTATTATGGGGGATGAGCAGTTTGCATCAATAACTTTTGTAAGATGGTCCTACAATTTCTTAGGAAAATAAATGTGAAAACAACTACAGCTGATATTATATATTTAGTGGGCCGGATTTAGTTGGGTTCATACACGTTGTTATGTGAAACCGAAATAAAATGTGATTTTCTTTCCTGTTTTTTTTTTTTTTTTTTTTTTTGGCTTGACCAAAGATGTCGGTTTTCTAGGGTTTTAAAACCATATAGGTTTTTAAATTAGTATACTAAAATCAATGTGTGACAATTTCATCATTTCATGTCGGGTGAAAATTCAAAGTACCATCTTAATTTTGCCTTTTTGTCTATAGACAATCGCATGTGAAATGTTTTTACATTATTTAGACAGTTTATTCAAAATTTTTGCCTTAAAGCTTTTATGCATATATAGCAAAATCATGACATTCTAACGATTGAGTAATCATATTTCTCCTAGAGACTCACAGTTTGAATTTTGGCGTATGTCATTTTTATATAACTTGCACATATGTAAGATTTTCTAAATGACCTAATCGAAATAGTATATATAAATGTTGAAAATTCAACAGGATTGGTTTTATCAGAAAACATTTCGACGGTTTACTCAAAATTAAGTTTCTTAAGATTTTGATTTCAAGCCAAATCTTACTTGGTTATTCCGGAAATACAAATTAAGACATTTACATATATTCTAGAATTTAAAAACTTAACCATAAGAATAAATTAACCTAATGGTACATTAATGTTTGTACCCGGTAGAACTATCATTCACTTACAATTTCTAGAATTTTTGGGGCTTTCCACCTATATGGTTTGTCTAGATCTAAGATCAAATTATAATTTACAGCAGTTATGATAGATTCTACGACTACATCTTTATTGACTCAATCTAATAGGACTTATCAGAAAATTGAGTTTGTCAATGCTCAAAGCGACAACAATTAAGTCGCTGATGGGTTATAGCCAAAATGGATCATTCACAAGCTTTTACTTCATGTACCTACTTATTATCCTCCTAATTGTATTGTCTTTGAACCAATTTAAATATGGAGTCTTTTGACGTCAAAAAAAAAATGTGGTGTCTCAGATTTGTATCACGTTATTGTAAAAGTTTGGTCTCATATTTGGAAATCGAGATGTTCTAAAAGAATATGTAAGAATAAAAATATAAAAAGTAGCTAATAGATGATATGATAATATATTCGAAATATTTGATGCACTTAGATTTGTAACATCATCTAATAATCTCTCGGCATTGTTTTTGATAATTTGTCGATATCCTCAACAAGTTATAGCGGAAGATCTACTAAAAATATATTATCCAATAACATAGACGAATCACAAAATTAAATACCTGAATGAGATGACTCTTTATCACAAAATAGCCGAAACCAACAAAAAAATCTGACCCGAACCAATACCTAATTTGGTTAATAAATATAGAAGGCTAATTTGGTTAATAAAAAGATATCCAAATTACAATACGGTAATACACACGTAAATTAAGTAGAAACACTTCATCTCTGTAGTCAAATGATGAACATTTAACCAACCAGAATTTTAACTGGCACAAAGAAATTTGGAATGAAAGAGTTTCATCAAAATTGAAGGTTTTCTTATAGAAGATCATCCAAGACCGTATATCTCTCAGATTTTGTATAGTGCCAGCTTAGCCTATGTTCTTTAAAGATTTTACTAATAAACATACCTCTGATGATTGGTATATCTTCTAGATCTATAAAGTTTTGTAATACTGGTACATACCACACTTTGGTTAACGAATGAATTAACTGATTTACTTCATATTTTGATATAGCTCCCTTCCGCGACCATTTACCGGTCGTGGATTAACATCTGAAATCCAAGAGTCTTCCCAGACTGATATGCCACAGCCGGAGCCTAAACACCATCGGACACTTTTTTGAACTAAATTCTTTGTCGAAAATATGCTCTTCCACCCAAAGGATGGAGAGAATTGTTTTTTTGCCTGTAAAGGATGAACCTTCCTATAGTACCTTCCTTTTAATACATGCACTACCAAGGAGTGTGGGTATTGAATAATTTGCTAATATTGTTTTTCCAACATTGCGTCATTAAAATTTTCCAATGAACAAAAACCCACTCCACCTTCATTTATAGGTTTACACATTTTCTTCCATGCTAACAAATGGAGACCTCGATACTTTCCATTAGAACTTCACCAATATTTCGATACTGCACTTGTTAACTTAGAAGTTAAGTCTTGTGGAAGTTTAAAACAGGACATAACATATGACGGAAGGGCCAAAACCACTAATTTAATCATTGTTTTCTTGCCTCCTTTAGACAAATATTTAGCAGACCATCCATTTATCCGATCATTAAGTCGTTCTCTAACATAGTTAAAGATGTTACACTTCGAACCCCCTAACCTCTTTGGTATTCCTAGATAATTATCCATACCTCCTTCCTTTGTAATACCAATCAAACCTTTCAAATTGATTTTAGTTTGATTGGATATTTTGATACACAGAGTTTTAACCCTATATAAACTAGTGCAAGTGCACAGCAAATGTTGTAGCAATCTAGGGATCGAATCCACAAGGACCAAGTGTCACATTACGATTCTTTGAAAATGAAATTAAGCTAAGACAATAATATGGGTTTTGATTGCAAAGTGAACAAAAATAGCAAATAAAACGGTATGAATATCAATTAAACTAAGCACTAGGTCAAGGGTGATTCGCAGGAATTCAGAGATCATAAACCAGACGATTATTCAGGGATAAATAAGAACCGTCTAGAACTTAAACATGAATGTATAACCAATTCATTGTCGTGGTATCAATCACTTTATCTAGCAACCTAAGATTCTAAACTGTCGTTTGAACTTAGAATTTTAGACAAGCATGAACGAGCAGGTTCAATATGTTCATGAACCGCGTTAGCATCAGCTTTCGTTCAATATCTAGGTATGGAACGTTCGATTTGATATGAAGTCTGCACCTGCTTCATCTGCTCGTCAGACTAGACCGGCTTCACAAAAATTGGCATAACTTGTGATCGCACCATTGGATCAACTTCAAACCACTTTCAAATGAAAGCTACCGTGGCGATCTTATGTCCAAAAATCATCAAAATCGGTTCATGGGAAGCCTTTCATCGGATGGCAATCTTCTAATGCTTCAACATGATCCTTCATCTCCAAATCCGTGTTTTCATCCCAAAACAACATATTTTCCTCTAAAGCAACCTAAAACCTGTAAAGACTCGATACAAGACTAAAAGACCCTAAAAACAATATAAATAAAGAAAACACTCAAAAAGACTTATAGAATCAAAGGTTAAAAATCCTCAAAATCATGATACATCAATTCCCCTAGACTTGAAACCTTGCTTGTCCTCAAGCAAGAACAAACAAATGAAATCAAATATAGAAAAAAGGTTTGAAAACGGGAACTTACACACTCCTTTAGATTCCACCACGATGAACTTCTAATCCTAGAGAACTTAGAACAGATCAAATAACCAATTAGTACTACATGTACTTTACCATAAGCATAGCAAGCATTACCATACTCTAGCTCCCAAAATCCTAAGGAATCTCTGAAATCTCCATTGTCGATCCTTTAACATTCATTAAGTATAGGTGCAGTCTCACAAAGGGAGTATCAATCGCAATAAGGGCTTGGAATGGAAGGCTAGTTTGATGGTGGCTAAAGTGTTTAGGCTCTGATGATGAAGACTAGTGCAAGTCATGGCGCAAAATCACGGTGAGACGAAGACCAAATGTTGATATACAACCTCACGAACCTTGGAGTCTCTGCAAAGCTCTGTAGATGTCATAACTGAGTTGCAATGGTGCCTAAGATAACACATTAGGCTCATAAAAAACTTTATTCCGGTTCTTTCTTTGTCTTCTTTCCCTTCTCGGCTTTTCTTTTTTTTTTCTTTTTTTTTTTTTTTAAAAGGGAAAGCCAGAACCGGTTTTAGCCATACAGTAACTGCACCAAAGACAACTCAAACCTGTATAATCTAAGTAGAATAAGAGCATAAGTTTTACCAGAGATCCTTAGAACATAAAATTGTGCCGGTCTGCATACTCCGTAGTTTTTGCACTTGATTGCATATGATGGTGATGAATCAGAAGGCATTTGGTATGAATGAAATGATAAGGTGAAGGTGTGGTACCAAACTAAAGATGAGCTTGGTCATTCGGAGTTCTGAAAAGGGTGGTAAAAAGATGGAATTGATATCAAGCCACTGAGTGAGAAATTAAGTCAGTGTTAAAGGTCTTGTAAGATAGAGTCAACATTAGATCATTCAGATTTTCAAAGGATATGGAGCTTCTGGTAATGTTGATCCACTGATGGTGTTTCCAATCTTCCTGAACTAAGAATAGTCACTGTTAGAAGTCTGTTAGAAAGTCAGTCAACACCAGATGAAATTCAAGAACATCATAAATATTCTCATGTTTTGACTTAATAAAACAACATGGACTAACTTAAGAAAACACCAAAATGACTCAAGGGAAAAAAAACAATGAAAATGGTGTTAGTCACAGCAAGTACCCTCCCCTAGACTTACTTCGCACCGTCTCGGTGTGAAAATAAATCAAGAGAAAGGTAAAACAAACTCAAAAAAAGAAAAATAAAAAAAAAGAAAACTTACGGGTGGGTTGCCTCCCACCAAGCGCTTGTTTATAGTCATTAGCTTGACTTCTGAGCACATATGTTAATCATGAGAATCAAAAGGTTGGGCCAATGCACCTTTGGTCCTTCTCCTGTTAGAAAAAAAATAAACTGTGCAAAATGGCAAGCAATTATCCAATCCCAAGTGACAAAATTCACATCAATGAAGTCTCCTACGAATGTACCATGTATCTTAGAATCTTCAGTGATGGTTAGATGCTCATAAATATCAAATGTATTTGGTCGAAAGATAAAGTCAATTTCAGGTCTAAACGAGTTTGTCACAAAATAGTCAACTTCATCTCCATCAATCATGTAGAACACAATATCCTCCTTCCTAGAATTTATCTCACACTTAGGGTTCTCTATCTCATTCAAGATCCTATCAATATCTAACACATCCCCTAGGTAAGATATTTCAAGAAGATATCTAGATTCCTCAGGCATTGAAAGCTTAAACTCAAGATCATGTTTGTTCAAAGCACATAGATATTCAACATCAAAACATATCTCATGGTAATCCCTAGCAAGTTTTTCTACCCTTAGAGTATATAGTCTTTGAGACTCACATATGAAATCATAACATTCATCAATGAGCATTGGAATATGCAAATTAGAAGTTACTTCTTCAATGCAAGGCATGTGAATATCCTCAAAGTCATGAATTTCAAGGGTTGAATCGCATGTACCTTCTAGTTGGGTTGGTGGAACCCAATATATTACCTCTTTAAGTGCATGAGCTTCATTATCTCCATGGATGTGAGCTCCTTTCCTTCAAGGTTTGCTTGATGAGACATGAGGTTCAATCGGATTATAGCCACTAGACCAGTCCTTGTCAATGTTGGATTTTCTTTGCAAAGCTTATCTAACTCGACTTTTTGTTCCAGTGTGAGTACACTTTCATCAAGTGGTAGCTCTGTATATGGCTCATCCTCATAGCATTCTTCAAACGTGACATCTGCATCTTGTAACCAATCATTGTAATCCATGGTCATAATTAATGAAAGAAAAGAAAGAAAAATAAAAAAAAAAGTTAGAAAAATTAGAAAAATATCTTAGACTAAATTTCAATCTTAGTTTCGAAGGTAATGCAATTGGTCCCCAACAACAGCTCCAAAAACTTGATACACAGAGTTTTAACCCTATATAAACTTCTGCAAGTGCACAACAAATGTTGTAGCAATATAGGGATCAAATCCACAAGGACCAAGTGTCGCACTACGATTCTTTGAAAATGAAATTAAGCTAAGATACTAATATGGGTTTTGATTGTAACGTGAACAAATATAGCAAATAAAACGGTATGAATATCAATTAAACTAAGCGCTAGGTCAATGATGATTCGCAGAAATTCAGAGATCATGAACCAGACAATTATTCAGGGATAAATAAGAACCGTCTAGAACTCAAACATGAATGTATAACTAATCCACTGTCGTGGTATCAATCACTTTATCTAGCAACCTAAGATTCTAAACTGTCGTTTGAACTTAGAATTCTAGACAAGCATTAACGAGCAGGTTCAATATGTTCATGAACCGCCTTAGCATCAAGTTTTGTTGGATAAGGACAATCCGCTCATCTATGTTCTTTCAGGCTTTTAAACAAACATTTTTGATGCGTTAAACAACCTAAGATCAGAAACTAGGTAGCTAATCTAATTCCAGCAATAAGATCAACAATAGATGAAGAACCCTAAGATAATTCTCTATCTATGTCTGATTCAATGATTCATAAATTCCTTTGAAACTAATTAGCCATGGATGCAGAGAAACAACAAGGAGATGAAGAAAAACTCATAATCAATTAAAATAGAAATCCAAAAGGGTTCAGAAATCTTCTCAAGAGATGTAGAGTCAGAGATTCGTCTCACAATGCTTACAAGTTCCAAAAGCTAAAAAGTCTGAATAAAATAAAGCTTAGTCTAAAAAATGGCTGAAAATTAGAATAAATAGGTTAAAAACGTCCTAGGTCAAAATTTCCATTTTTCTGCGGTTTGGTCGGTTAAAGTTGGAATGATCGATCTGGATCTGGAATGATCGATTTGGGGTTAGATCGATCGATCTGTGGTTGGTCTGGTCGATCTGGTATCTCACGGCAAACTAGATCGATCTGATCTGAAGTCTGCACCTGCTTCATCTGCTTGTCAGACTGGACCACCTTCATGAAAATCGACATAACTTCTGATCGCACCGTTGGATTGACTTCAAATCACTTCCAAATGAAAGCTAACTCCGGTGGATATTTTATGTCCAAAATTCATCAAAATCGGTTCATGGGAAGCCTTTCATCGGATGGCAAACTTCTGATGCTTCAGCATTATCCTTCATCTCCAAATCCATGTTTTCATCCCAAAACAACATGTTTTCATCCCAAAACAACATGTTTTCCTCTAAACCTGTAAAGATTCGATAGAGGACTAAAAAACTCTAAAGAATAATTAAATAAATAAAAAAAACTCAAAAGACTTATAGAATCAAAGGTTAAAACCTCAAAACCATGACACATCATATTTTCTTACCAGACATAACCGATGACCTAAAAAATTTATTTCTTGTCCTGAAGTTCTTCCTTATCTCCCAATAATATCCAAGACATTTTGACATTCCTCTGCCTCCGCTTTACAAAAGAAAAGACTATTATCTGCAAAGAAAATGCGAGATAGCTGGACTCGTCCGAGCTACATTAATTCCAGTAATCCTTTGATCTTTTTCTGCCTTTTTAATATCCGCTATCAATACCTCAGAGCATAATATAAATAAATATGGTGATAGAGGATCCCCTTGCTTGAGACCCCTATTTTGTCCAATATGATCTTTTGGTTGCCCATTTAAGAGCACCTGATAAGAAATTGAACTAACACTCCGGAAGATCCAAAAACCCATACCGAAGTAAATCCTAAGCGATACAAAACTGCCTCTAAGAAACCCCATTCAGTTTCATCGAGTTTAATTATTATATCCAGATGTAAACAATAAAGAACAATGTCAAGTTTGATCAGTTTCTTATATATTATACACTTGATGTAAGTTTATATTATATGTAAACTATTGTTGTTAAATCTATACATATTTTTAAAATTTCCAATTTATATATGTATATTCAAAATTTGGTTTATTTTTTTCGTTAGTTTATGAAACCCCACATTGTCGGATTGACTATCTAGTTAGTTGGGCAAGCCTTTTAACAAAGCAAAGAAGAAGAAAACAAAAAACCTAACTACAGTTAGTTTTAATTAAGGCTTTTGAAACACATCATTTCACCCTACATTTCATATTTCTCTTGTAACAATTATGATTATTTATTAGGGCCTTGAAATTTGTAGAAGACTTGTACATTATAGTCGTGATAATGGTCGATTCATAAACAACACACGACAGTAGACAAATATTAGATAAGAGTTGGTCACAAGATTGACTTTAAGTTGCAACAAAAAGTTAGAATATAAAACCACATCTGTGTTTATTTGAATCCTCAGTTTCAATTGAAGATTTATTTATTTTTCTAAAGTTAATTCTGAGAGCAATGGCGTTTTCAAATTGTCTTCTCTTTCTTCTTCCACTAGGATTCTCGATTTTCCTTCTTGGGACTCTTGCTCTAGATCCTTCAGGTAAAAACACTAATTCTCCAAGTTGGTTTAGTTTTCAAAATTTTATTTCTAAAATCTCCTTGCTGTTGCTTTCCCTAACAGAATTCATTAGCTTAACTTGCGGTTCCCCGAGAGAAACTAGCTTCCGTGAAAAAACAACAAACATAAAATACATCTCCGATGCGGCTTTTATAAATACCGGTGTTGGTAGGAGCATCAAACCATCGTTCCGCACTCAATCGCAGCAGCAACCTGGTACAAAGATAACATTCTCAAGATTTAAAAGAACAAAAAAAAATGTTAACTAAAACCTAACGTATTCTGCTAGGTACCTCCGGAGTTTTCCACAAGGCAATAGAAGTTGTTACACTTTAAACTTGATCACAGGCGACAGATATCTGATCAGGACCAGTTTCTTTCATGGTGGTTATGACGACAAACCTTCCACGCAGTTCGATCTCCACCTTGGACCTAACCTATGGACTAGAGTTTCAACCACCAACGAGACTAAACAAGAAACCTTTGAGATGATTCATCTATTGACCACTGACAGGTTACAAGTCTGTCTGGTCAAGACAGGGGATTCAACGCCGTTCATTTCAGCTTTAGAGCTACGTAAACTCAATAGTGAAGCCTACAACGGCACTCAGAATGTATCCTTGCAGACTTTCATCAGATTAGACGTTGGCTCAACCTCTAAGAAATCCTTGAGGTTGTAGTTTCGAATCTCATGTAAGCAAATTCTGAAACGATCAAGCACTAATTATGCTTTGATTCTTCATTTTAGGTACGAAGCTGATGTCTATGGAGCAGATGTCTTTGATCGGATTTGGCTACCTTACAACTCCGAAAACTGGTCACAGATTAGTACCAATAATAGTGTAGACATCAACAATGTTTACAAGCCGCCAGAGGCTGCTATGGGTACGGCCTGTGTTCCAATAGACCCAAACACTTCTATGAAGATTTCACTAACCGGAGTGCACCAGATCAACTCAAAGTTCTACGCTGTTTTCCACTTTTCTGAGATCGAAGAGCTCAGTTCCAATGACGTGAGAGATTTTAACATCTTCTACAATGGAAGGTATATCGGCAGACCCGATTTTCTGACAAGTTTCTACACTCGTTCCATTTTTATGGATGAGGAAATGGGTCCTAATGCAAATAGAGAGTATACCATTTCACTTGAAAGGACCAGAGATTCCACATTGCCTCCTCTTCTCAATGCCTTGGAAGTTTACCTAATCAAGTCCTTAACTCAGCAAACGACTAAAACGCGAGAAGGTGGGTTTTCTAACTAAGAGCACTCACCATTTAAATAAAGAAAAAAATAGAAAACAGAAGTACGAGAGACAGAGAGAAACGTCGATAACAAACGTTTTTCACAACTGTCGTTAATTAAATGATTAGCTAATTAATGATGGATGCTAATGCTCTAAGTGATTTAATGTTACTCAATAAAAAAACTTTAGTAACCTTTTTATCAAATGTGTATTCAGTTAATGCTATAACTAACATCAAATCCAAGTACCGTCTGAACAAATTAAACTGGGAAGGAGATCCTTGCGCACCCAAGAATTACATGTGGGATGGTGTTAACTGCAACCTCATACATGATAAGCCACCTCAAATAATTTCTTTGTGAGTATAATTAATTTTCTTCTTTTAATGATTTTTAGAATTCCAAAATCGATCTGATTTTGGGTCTTGAAACAGGAATTTGACTGCTAGTGGCTTAATTGGGGAGATACTGGACTCCATATCAAACCTTACCAGTTTACAAGTGCTGTAAGTAATTCTTAAATCTAATGAGCTAGAGAACACACAGAGAAGTTGTAATTTTCTGATGGGTTTGGATTTGTTTTCGGCAGTGATTTGTCTAACAACAAACTAACTGGTTCGGTTCCAGAGTTTCTAGCTAATATGGACACTTTGAAACTCATGTAAGTTTGGCCACAACATCTTAAATTCCTTGTAATTTTTACACAAGAAAACTAACACTTGTTTTTGATTTTGCAGAAATCTATCAAGCAATGAGCTAAATGGAGACCGGTAATGGAGTGGTCTGGAGTTTCACTTGCACGGTAAGTTAACTTACACTTTCCTTTAAACTATATACTGTTTTTGATGGTAATATTTGCAGAGAAAGGGAGACCGGTAATGGAGTGGCCAAAGAGAATGAAGATTGCTTTGGGTGTAGCTAAAGGATTATCATATTTGCATGAAGATTGTGAGTAATATATATATATATATATATGTGTGTGTATTTTGTTGTTTTAAAGTTTTATTTGTTGGCATGACGACTCGAGAGTTATGTCTTGTTTCATCAGGTAACCCTAAAACAATACACCGCGATGTAAAGCCTGCAAATATTCTAATTGACGATAGCTATGAGGCGAAGGTAGATAATATCTAAAACTTGTAAAGGAATTTTTTTTGATAAAAGAGATGTAAAGGATTTTATTTCAACTGCAGTACTAATAATGTTGAACCTGATTCAATAGTTAGCAGATTTTGGACTCGCCAGGTGTTCGTTAGACACTGATACTCATATTTCTACTAGGGTTGTTGGAACGTTCGGGTATGAAACACTATCTATATGCAACCATTCAACCATAAACAAAAAAACAAACTTTTGATTTCTTTCTTGTTAAATTTCATCTGGATGCATGCAGTTACTTGGCCCCTGAATATGCTTCTTCTGGGAATCTCACTGATAAATCAGATGTCTACTCGTTCGGAGTGGTGCTTCTCGAATTAATAACGGGGCGCCGACCTATCGAGAAATCACAAGCTTCTGTGGATGAATACAGTGTAGTCGATTGGGTAATGTAATCTTTTTTTCACATTAGCAGTAAAAATCCTCAAGTTTGAATAACATGTAAATGTTATCTCATGTTGTAGGCAAAACCTTTGATGATACAAGCACTCCACGACGGAAGCTTTGAAGGTCTAGTTGACCCAAGATTAGACAACGAGTTTGATATCAGCGAAATGAAGAGAATGGTTGCTTGCGCTGCTGCTAGTGTCCATTATTCAGCAAAACGCCGCCCAAAAATGAGCCAGGTACTACTCTACTATTATCATATTTAAACCTTTTGGCAGCATAGAAAAACGAAACTTTGTGAGTTCCTCTAAAACTTGGGGTCATTGGTCTTTGGACATTTGCAGATAGTTCGAGCATTTGAAGGAAATTTATCGCTAGATGATATAACCCAAGGAGTTACTGCAGAACGCAGCACTATTTACAGTCTAGGCGGGAGCTCGGGTTATAGCTCAACTCAATATACAAACGACTTGAAGAAATTCAAGAAAACTGCTCTTGAAAGCCAGACATTTGGTAGCAGCGGTTTGACCAGCGACAATGGTCACTACGTATCAGGCTCCTCTACCACCACCGACGCCGCCGTAGGTCAACGTACAATGCATGAGATCGAACCGGAGAAGAATACCGATGAGACAAGAGCTTCAAACCGGGGATTCTTGGTTTAAGGGGAAAAATAGAAAAACCCTCGACTTTTTTCACTTTATTTTCATAGGCAGCGTTTTCAAATTTATTTCCATGTGTAGCTCTAATTAAAACTCTCATGAGCCTGATCTTGCACGTGATTATTGTTGGGTTTTTTTTTTTTTTTTTGATTTGGTGTGAGTGTGAAGATATTGAAGAAAAGAGTCTTTTTGTTTTTGTTTTTTTCATCTGGGGTATTATTAGATGATGTAAAACCAAAAGTTATACAAACATCCAACGAAACTAAAGCCGGCAGGATAACAAACCATCACTGGAAAACTATGCACAAAGGAATGAGAAACTTATAAACTAAGACAAAGGGCAAATGAGATCCTAAACAACAAAGGGTACAAAGACTAAATCTGAAACATGAGAACCAAGTATTTGAGTCTGGAATCAAGCCAAACCACGAAGCCAACCACAACACCTAAAATGGAGGAGCCTTAACCGATAGCAAACCGAAGGGGACGACAATCCCAACCAACGAAAAGCGGTTTCACCTATAGCGGATGAAGACTACCACACTGAGAAGGAGGATTAGATCATATATCCTTTAACCGAATCAATTTTTTCTTTATACCCCTTCTTAATCTTTATACCCTTGATTAAATGAAATTACATCTTACAAGCATAGAAAAACGAAACTTTGTGAGTTCCTCTAAAACTTGGGGTCATTGGTCTTTGGACAATTGCAGATAGTTCGAGCATTTGAAGGAAATTTATCGCTAGATGACATAACCCAAGGAGTTACTGCAGAACGCAGCACTATCTACAGTCTAGGCGGGAGCTCGGGTTATAGCTCAACTCAATATACAAACGACTTGAAGAAATTCAAGAAAACTGCTCTTGAAAGCCAGACATTTGGTAGCAGCGGTTTGACCAGCGACAATGGTCACTACGTATCAGGCTCCTCTACCACCACCGACGACGCCGTAGACCAACGTACAATGCATGAAATCAAACCGGATAAGAATACCGATGAGACAAGAGCTTCAAACAGGGGATTCTTGGTTTAAGAGGAAAAATAGAAAAACCCTCACTTTTTTCACTTTATTTTCATAGGCAGCGTTACTTTATTTCCATGTGTGGCTCTAATTAAAACTCTCGTGAGCCTGATCTTGCACATGATTATTGTTGGGGGTTTTTTTTTTTTGATTTGGTATGAATGTGAAGATATTGAAGACTAACCAAAAAGAGAGTCTTTTTGTTTTTGTTTTTTTTTTCATCTGGGGTAATTATTAGATGATGTAAATCCAGTTATACAAACATCCAACGAAACTAAAGCCGGCGGACACACAAATAGATGTCCCCAGAAACTAAATCCAGCAGATAACAAACCATCCCGGAAAACTATGCCCAAAGGAATGAGAAACTTATAAACTAAGACAAAGGGCAAATGAGATCCTAAACAACAAAGGGTACAAAGACTAAATCTGAAACATGAGAACCAAGTATTTGAGTCTGGAATCAAGCCAAACCACAAAGCCAACCACAACACCTAAAATGGAGGAGCCTTAACCAATAGCAAACCGAAGGGGACGACAATCCCATCCAACGAAAAGCGGTTCCACCTATAGCGGATGAAGACTACCACACTGAGAAGAAGTTCCAAGGAATCCAGACCGGCAAGACGGGATCGAAGCCAAAAGATAACTAGATCGCGACAAAACTCCCAGATACGTTTAAATCAAAGGAATACGATTGTACAACGTCTCTAAAGTAGAGACAAAGAGATCTCGATCAGATCTATAAAGTAGAGACAAAGAGCGAACCAAATTAACCCGGCCACACCAAACTAACGAAAGACCGACAAGAGATTGAACGGAAAGAGAGTAAAGCAAACTCTATTAATGGGTTTACAACTTTACAACTTTCTATTTTTCTTGGGTTTTTCCTTTTATCTTCTAAATAATTTATGTTAAAGTAGCCAATAGCTTTCTTATAAATAGTCCTCTAAAGCTTGTAAAGAGAATCATCTATCTTCGAACTGAATTGTAAACCCATCAGGGAACTTATCCACAAATTCTATTGATCTAGAAATAGGAGTAATAGTTCCTTGATAAAGGTTATGACCTAAAAATCTTATTTTTGTTTGAAATAAATGCATTTTCTTAGCTGATAAAACTAAACCTTGTTTTTTTATTATGTTTAAAAATGTATTTATATGAGCTATATGTTGATCAATTGATTTTGAATAGATTAGAACGTCATCAATATAAACTATTGTGAAATTTGAGTAATTGTTGAAGATATCATTCATAATATGTTGATATTTTGAAGGTGCATTTTTAAGTCCAAATGGCATTACATTCCATTCGTAATGTCCAAATGGTACTGTGAATGCTGTTTTATATTTGTCTTTTTCTGCTATTTGGATTTGCCAAAATCCACTTTTCATGTCAAATTTTGAATATATTTTTGCATCATATAATCGTTTTAATAAATCTCTTTTGTTGGGTATTGGATATCTAATCCATTGTAATACTTCATTCAGAGGTTTGTAATTTATTACTAATCTTGGAACTCCGCGTTCCTTTTCTGCTTGATTATTAACATAGAAGGCCGAACAACTTCAAGGTGATTTGGAAGGTCTTATTAATTTCTTTTTTAATAAATCGTTGATTTTTTTTTACATGTTTCTAATAATTCTTTATTCATTTGAATAGGTCTAGCCTTAGTAGGTATGATTTTTTCATTAAATTCTTTGATATAGGGAAGTTCAACAACATGTTGTTTTCTTTCCCAAAATGCATTTGGTAGGTCTGAACATACTTGGCTTACAAGTTCTTTTTCTATTGTTTTAATTTTTTCTATAATATGTGTTGTTTTGAGTCGTTCTTCTATTTTTTTATAGGTTATTTCTTCCTGCAGTTGTTGAATATGGTTTTCTTTTCCTTTTATTAGATTTATTGTTTTTTGTATTGTATTTTGCTGTAGGCTTAATACTTCTTTTGTTTTCATAGGTGATAGGAATAAAAATGCTAATTTCGTTCCTACTATTTTTGTTGTGATACCTGTTTCTGTAACTTTAAATGGGTATATTTGAGTAAAAAATGGTGTTCCTAAAATTACTTCTTGAGTTAAATTTTTTACTAAGATGAATTGGTTTTTGAAACAATATCCTTGATTACAGATTTTTGCATTGGATAATTTGTATTGTACCTTTAGACTACTGCCGTTTGCCCCACTAAGGCGTTCAGTAGTTTTTTCATAATATTTAGTAGGTATTATTCCTTCTCTAATGCAGTTATAATCTGCTCCTGTATCCATTAATGCGATTATGTTTATTTTGAAATCATGACCTATATGTAGAGTAATGTTTGTATACCATTTTTGATAATTAATTTTATTAATTATTTGAATATATTCAGTATCTTCTTTTTTTTTTCATTGATTATTAAATTATGATTACTAGAAGATGCTTGAGTATTTTTTGATTCTATTACTAATAATCTGGTGTCTATTTGTAATTGTCTTAATTCTTGTTGGTTAGCTAATATTTGTAGTTCTTTGATTTGAGCTTTTAATTGTTTTATTTCTCCTTGTAATTCTCCGTGGTTACTTGTTTAAATAAACTCTGTGTTGGATATTTTTCAAATATTTTATTTAAATTAAAAGGTTGAGGATTAGATAGTTGATTTTCTTGGTTAATTATATCTTTTAGTTTTATTAAGTATTCCCTTTTAATATTTGGATCATCAATTTTATCTATTATATCTAACAAGAATTTTTTATCTTCATTTCTAGTTATTGTATTAATTATTTTACAGTTACATAAATTATCTGATAATTCTTGAGATTCTAAAGAAGAATCGCTTGAATTTTCTATTTCATTGATTGAATATTCACTACTGGATTCTTCAGAATTTTCTGATTCTAAAGTTAATAATAACTTGGCAAGTTTTTCTTGAATATCTGGTTGGTCTTGAAAGATTTCATTTATTTTCTTTTTCATTTTACACTCGGTTGATCTATGACCGGGTCTTTTACAATTCCAGCATACAATTTTGTTTTTATCAAATTTCTTTTGGTATGTTTTATTTTTAGAGAAATTTTTATTGTTTCTTTTGTATTTATTTTTTGTATAATATTGATTATTTTGATTTTTATTGAAATTTGAAAAGTTTCGATGTGGTCTATTATTGTTAAAATTTCTTTGCCTATGTTGTATACGTTTTGCTCTTGAGGGTGGATTAAATTGTTCTTTGTAACCATATTGTTCGCAAAACGAACCCATGGTTAATTTAAGTTTAAATTTATCGTTTCGTTTTTTATCTTTATGTTCTTGACATATTGATAATCCTTCTTTTTTGATGAATGCAAAGAGTTGTCCATATGTTATAGTATTCCAAGGGATGGGTTGTCCTCCGGAATAATCTTTTAATTTGTTGATTACTCTTTCTGCAAAGAAAGCTGGTAATCCTGAAATGAATCTTTCTTTCCAGAATGGTTGGTTACAATCATTTCTTTGGAATATATTTGTAATAAACATATCTTTGTACCATTTGAAATCTCCTAAAGTAGGACATCTCAAATTTGTTAATACTAGTTTTTTGCTTTCTAATTCTTCGGATGGATTTCCGATAAAATGCATGGTTAAAGTGTGGATTAATACTTCTACTGCATTTTGTTTTTCTTCTTCGTGTATACCTTCTTCATTTTCTATTTGTACGATTTCTACATGATTTATTATTGAATCTTGCATAATCATATCTAATGCATTATCCCACCAATACTTAAGTGCTCTGTTAAATCCGGTGGTTATTAGGATACATGCTTGTTTATCAGTATTTCCTCTTGCTTTGTATGATATTGATGCCATTCCTATTTCTTGAAATAGATTCATTATTTCGTATTCAGAACGCCCATCAATATTCCATGAGTATATACCGTCACCGGTGTATACTTTATTGGTGTAATTGTGGTGTTCTTCAAATAACAAATCAGGTGGAGTATGTCTTTTATAATAGGGTTTATTTGATCTTGTTATATTATTTCTGATTCGATTAATTTCTTGATTTTCTTCTTCTGATAGTATAGATATTTGAGTAGATGTATCATCTTTTTCGTCAATATTGTTTATTCCTTTTCCTTTGTCTATGCTTTCTAGTCTATCAGCAATTGTTTTTAATATTTCGTTTTCTGAAAATTTAACCTTTCTATTTATGGGTTTAAATATTGGTGTAGATATTGATGAGAAAGGGTGTTGAGTAATAGTTTGTTGATTTGTATCTAATTTACTATCTATACGGTCTACTTGTTTTGAGATAGTATTTAGTATTTGACTTTGAAAATTATTTTGTTCGTAAATTGCTTTAATATCTTGCATATTTATTGGATCTTTATTATCTTTATTTGCTCCAGTTTTAAAAGGGGTTGCTATGATTTGTCTATTAGTAGTACTGATTTTTATATCTTTTAAAGGCGGATGTATTGATTTTATTTTTTCACCATTAGTTTGTTCCCATGTTTGGGTAAGCGTTGTACTCGTGTTAATTGATTTAAATGGATAATTTATATTATTACTTATTGAATATGATTCGAACCATGTAAAGAATGGGATATTTATTTCTTTTATGATCATAAAATTATACCAATTTTCTCTAATGTTTTCTGTTTCTTTTTTTTAGAAGGTTTTAAAATACCAGTTTCTCTTTTCTTTATTTTCTATTGAATAGAAGTCTTCTTTAATGTATTGTTTATCAATTTCATACGTTTTGATTATTACATTGATGTTTCCAAAATCTGTTTGAGTTGGTGATGTTGGATACATATCTTTTTCTGATTTTGTAGTTGGTTGAGCTATTGGTGCGTTAAAGATTATTGGGTTATCTTGTGGAGTATTTTGATTTATACTTTCTGTTTCTGAGTCTGTACTGGCTAGACCAGTGGTGCTAGTTTGCCCAGTACGATAGTCAGAAAAAGAAGATCTTGAATAGTATGATCTTATCAATGGTGGTTTGGGTTCTCTAAAGGAATTGAATTGAAGTAGTATTTTTCCATCTTCTCTTTCTATAATTCTTGAAATATCTCTTTGTTCAAAATTCCTAATAGGTTGAGTAATTTCTATTTTCCATTGATCTGGAATGGTTATTTCGTTCCATTTAAGTTGTTTTGGTGTATAGGTTGTGCTTGGTGTATCTTTTGCGTGAACTGCTAATATAGTTGTTTCACCTTTATCATCTTGTAATAAACATCTAGGATTAAAATCTGATGTTGTTTGTTTAAAATAAATTCTATATAATAATGAATATCCATGCCTATTATTTTCAAATTTATTTTCAGGTAAATGAACATTTAGTACTAAGGTGTTAAGTATAGTAGGATCTTGTAGACTGACTTGAAAATTTGGTGCACAGTTAAAATAAACTGCTCCATTATGTAAATTGGATTGGACTACTCCGAGGAGCGAGTCTTCAAATTTTAGTAATGTTTTATCTCTTAATAACATTAATATTGGTTGGTCTATTCCTGTTCTTGATAGTGGTTTTATTGCTATTTGGATTAAACCAAAGTGTATATATTTAAATCCTTTTTGTTTATATTTTTCTAGAGCTATTGATGATAATAATTTAATTTCTTCAAACTCGTTCTGTAGAGAAAGAGTTTGTTCATGTTCTTTTATTGCATATGCTGTTTTGAAATCGAAAGTTCGATTTGATAAATTAAGTCTGGATTAATATGTGGTAATTTTTCTTTAGAAAGTTGTTGATCAAAATGAGTGATTTTTGAGATAATTTCGCAGGAATTAATTATAGGATGGGATGCTGATGCAGATTGTCTTGATTTAAAAGTTTCCTAATCGAAGAGGCCATGACTCTTTTTAAACTTAAAAGACTTTACTAGATGGGTACTAACCGATTCTATCTTGACACAACAGAGGCTTGCCAACGGTCTTACTGCCTGTGGACTTGCTGCCTGGAACACCTACTGCAACAGTGGTAGGATAGAGAAGTGAGTAAACGATCTAGAGGGTAATTTAGGTTTAGTATGAGGACACGAAAACTTGTTTTTAGAAAACATTTTTAAATTATAACTTTGCTGCTTTAGCAATGATTTGTTTAAAATCGTTTTTGGCTCTGATACCATTTTCTTCTTTATTTTTTATTTAAATTTGAACAGAGATTTGCTTATAAACTGAAAATTTTATTAATTTTAGAACTTTGGATACAAAATAAAACTTAATAAAGAAAACTTGAATATTACAACTTTTACACTTGAGGAATATTGCGAAGGGTTCTTAGAGAGGGATTGAGTTTCTAGAGAGAGAGTTGTGCGAAAATCGCGTGTCTCTTTAGTTGAATGGAGCTGCATATTTATAACTGCGTGTTGGTCGCTGTTGATGATACGTGTCGCTTTGTGGTGGTGCCGATGGCTTGAGTAGTGCTTTGCTACGTGTCGTCCATTTGTGGTGCCGACATTTTGGAGTCGTCATTGCTTACGTCACTGGTTGATTACGTCATTGCTTACGTCTTGTGGGTCTTGCTTGGGTTCCATCTGTTCTTTGTTGTGTATCTTTAATTGTCGAGGTGAGTCAGAGATAGACTCTGTATATTGATGTTATAGGGGAATAGTCTTGAAGTTTCCTGTAATATACATAGTCTACTAGAATATACATAAATTAAATCCTATTTTTACATTTTTTTTTTTTTTTTTTATATGCTTTTGAGCAAAGCATCAGCTATCAACGGATTTTGATTATTCTTTACCGAAGCCGTTTGCCTCGGAATAGCCTTAACTTTGATACGAATATCAGGTGTTAAGATAACCTTGTGAACTCTAGAGTTCGAATGGGTCTTGGCTAAATGGGCCGGCATAGGTGTAGGTATTATCTTGCGTAACTTCCTCTTCTTCGTCAGAGGAGTCGAGCTGTTTTGCTAGGTCGGCTAGCGCCTTTTTGATGGCTTCATTTTTTTTTTAGTTTTTTGGGATGAGTTTGATGTTATTGAATTGGATGGGCTTTGGGTTCTGGATGGAGAAGGGATTTGGATAGGTTCTTTGGGGTCAGAGCCAAATTGCTTAATTAGTTGGCTTGGGGTAAGTAAAGGGACAGATTTGGATATGGCTTTGACATCGGCTTCAGCTTGGTTTATTAGCTGGAAAAATTTGGATATGTTGGTGAGAGAACAACGGTCTAGATTGTATTTATCCCACCACTTGATACGAAATTCCTTGACTAGGGAGTAAGGCATATCTTTGAGTAATATGGATAGAGTAAAGTGCCACGAACAAATCCATGGAACACCCATGTCAATGTGGAATGACATAATTTGAATAAGTCCTATCTCGAAAATGGCATTTTTGTATTTTTTGGTGAGGGTTTTTGAATAGAAGGGTAAAAGGTTTTTGGATAGTTCAGTAGGGTAAATATCTTCTGTGGGACCAAACCAGTACCACCATTCGTAAAACCATCCTGGGAAGGATTTTGGACACTTAGTGTCAAATGATAGGAACCAAGAATGGTCGAAAGGTCTTAGGTAAAGAGCTTTGAGAAAAGCATTTTGACAGTCTGTATAGGAGTATCCTTGAATATGAAAGCCTGGGGAAGAAAAGGCTTTTGTGGTATGCAGGTTGATGAATCCTAAGTCTTGGTAAGATTTAACATGTAGAATCTTACAGGTTGAATAAGCTATGAGGTTGGGGTTGTTTCTGTCTGGATAATGAGTAATTTCAGCAGAGTGTGAGTCTACTAGAATATACTCATAAAAGGTTCTATTTTTTATTGGATTATCTGTGGGATAGAGGCTATCTTCGTAGAAGACAGCCTCATCAGGGAACTTATCCGATTAATCCTAAGTCTCATCAGCCTCATCAGGGAACTGAATTGTAAAGAGAATCATCTATCTTCGATCGAACCGGAGAAGAATACCGATGAGACAAGAGCTTCAAACCGGGGATTCTTGGTTTAAGGGGAAAAATAGAAAAACCCTCGACTTTTTCACTTTATTTTCATAGGCAGTGTTTTCGAATTTATTTCCATGTGTAGCTCTAATTAAAACTCTCATGAGCCTGATCTTGCACGTGATTATTGTTGGGTTTTTTTTTTTTTTTTGATTTGGTGTGAGTGTGAAGATATTGAAGAAAAGAGTCTTTTTTGTTTTTGTTTTTTTCATCTGGGGTATTATTAGATGATGTAAAACCAAAAGTTATACAAACATCCAACGAAACTAAAGCCGGCAGGATAACAAACCATCACTGGAAAACTATGCACAAAGGAATGAGAAACTTATAAACTAAGACAAAGGGCAAATGAGATCCTAAACAACAAAGGGTACAAAGACTAAATCTGAAACATGAGAACCAAGTATTTGAGTCTGGAATCAAGCCAAACCACGAAGCCAACCACAACACCTAAAATGGAGGAGCCTTAACCGATAGCAAACCGCAGGGGACGACAATCCCAACAACCGAAAAGCGGTTTCACCTATAGCGGATGAAGACTACCACACTGAGAAGGAGGATTAGCTCATATATCCTTTAACCAAATCAATTTTTTTCTTTATACCCCTTCTTAAGCTTTATACCCTTGATTAAATGAAATTACATCTTGGCAGCATAGAAAAACGAAACTTTGTGAGTTCCTCTAAAACTTGGGGTCATTGGTCTTTGGACATTTGCAGATAGTTCGAGCATTTGAAGGAAATTTATCGCTAGATGATATAACCCAAGGAGTTACTGCAGAACGCAGCACTATTTACAGTCTAGGCGGGAGCTCGGGTTATAGCTCAACTCAATATACAAACGACTTGAAGAAATTCAAGAAAACTGCTCTTGAAAGCCAGACATTTGGTAGCAGCGGTTTGACCAGCGACAATGGTCACTACGTATCAGGCTCCTCTACCACCACCGACGCGCCGTGGGTCAACGTACAATGCATGAGATCGAACCGGAGAAGAATACCGATGAGACAAGAGCTTCAAACCGGGGATTCTTGGTTTAAGGGGAAAAATAGAAAAACCCTCGACTTTTTTCACTTTATTTTCATAGGCAGCGTTTTCAAATTTATTTCCATGTGTAGCTCTAATTAAAACTCTCATGAGCCTGATCTTGCACGTGATTATTGTTGGGTTTTTTTTTTTTTTTTTGATTTGGTGTGAGTGTGAAGATATTGAAGAAAAGAGTCTTTTTGTTTTTGTTTTTTCATCTGGGGTATTATTAGATGAGGTAAAACAAAAAGTTATACAAACATCCAACTTAAACTAAAGCCGGCAGGATAACAAACCATCACTGGAAAACTATGCACAAAGGAATGAGAAACTTATAAACTAAGACAAAGGGCAAATGAGATCCTAAACAACAAAGGGTACAAAGACTAAATCTGAAACATGAGAACCAAGTATTTGAGTCTGGAATCAAGCCAAACCACGAAGCCAACCACAACGCCTAAAATGGAGGAGCCTTAACCGATAGCAAACCGAAGGGGGCGACAATCCCAACCAACAGCGGTTTCACCTATAGCGGATGAAGACTACCACACTGAGAAGGAGGATTAGCTCATATATCCTTTAACCGAATCAATTTTTTTCTTTATACCCTTCTTAAGCTTTATACCCTTGATTAAATGAAATTACATCTTGGCAGCATAGAAAAACGAAACTTTGTGAGTTCCTCTAAAACTTGGGGTCATTGGTCTTTGGACATTTGCATAGCTTATTCAACCTGTAGAATCTTCGTAGAAGACTCTGTTGAATAAGCTGTAGAATCTTACAGGTTGAATAAGCTATACCCTAGAGTAAGGCTCTGATACCCTAGAGGAACGAGGAGAAATAGTTTTGAAACGGAAGAAGAAGACGAAGACGAAGACGACTATTTCGTTTTACCCTAGGGTATCAGACGGATACAATATTTTACCCTAGGATCCGGATACAAACGGAAGAAGAGTTCTTGACTCGAGATGGAAGATGTGAGAGAGTTTTTAGAGAGAGAGAGGGAGTGTGTAAGTTGTGATTTGGAAGAGTTGCATGATACTTCTTTATATAGAAGTTTACATGTGCATTTTTAAAATTTATTTAATTTTGAATAATAGCTTTATCTTTTGTAGTGCGTTTGGTGGTAGCCTCGAGATGCTCCATGTCTTCTACTTTTCGTAGTGGATTTTGACGGATTTGTCTTTTGCTTTTGTAGTGGATCCCGGATTTGTGGCCGACATCTTCTGTGGTTGAGTTGATATCTTTGGCAGAAATTGCATTGAGATTGATTTGATTTCTTCTTCGGATTTTGCAGCTGCTAACATAGACAACATTTTTGCTTTTTGGGCTAGGAAGAGAGTCATTTCTGGTGTTTGGATTAATTTTTGTGGAGCTGGTGGATTAAGAGTTTTGGAATTTTGAGATCTGATCCATTCAGGGATATTTGAAGGATATAAATTTGAGGGGATTCTGTATTTATCCCACCATTTGACTTTAAATCTTCGTCTGATAATGGGTATTGTATCATCCGAGAATTCAAAAGTCCATGAGAAAACCCAGGGCAAATGGAATTTAGAATGAAAAAGGGCCAAGGCGGGAAATCTTTTTTCATCTTCAGATGGTATGAAACTGGTTTTGAAGATTTGGAAGGATTTATTTATCTGTGGTTTGAAAATGTTTATGACAGAACCAAAGTTGTTCCACCATTGATTAAACCAGATAGGAGATTTGGATAGGTTACATGTGGTGTCGAAAAAGATCAACCACGTGTGTTTGTGTTTGGGGGATTGAATAAGGAAGGCATTGTACCAAGCTTGACAATAATCCCGGTAATTAAATGGGACATTGTAGCAAGAAAGATTTTAACAATCTTCGGGAAACTTTATATTGTCATTGAGATCATAATCCCAATCTCTTGGGGAAATGATTTCATGAATTTTAAAAGTTGAATAAGCAGGAGCTGTGTGACTTTCATCCAAAAAATTATGTTTGAAAGTAACTGATTCTGTGATTTCCAAAATTGTTTGATAAATTAAAACGGTTTTTTCAGAATTGTATGGTTTGAAAAACTGGGTTTTCCCGAAAAACTTTTCAATCGTAGAATACGGATCATTTCTAACAAAAAAGTCTTTTTCGATGGTAATCACATTTTGATAAGTTGGTTTTTCAAAATATTCTGAAGGGGGATTGTTTGAAAATTCCTTTAAAACAATTTGTGAATTGTTTAAAGGTTTTGAAATTTGTTTTGAAGCCTGGTTTTGTGCGGAAATCATTTTTAAATTGGCTTCAGGTTTTTCAGAAATCGCAAGAGAAGGGGGTGGTTTTGAAGAACTACCTTTCTCTTGTTTTGAAAAGCTTTTTTCGAAAGCTTGTTGTAGTGACCGTATTTGTATTAGGATTTCTTCAGGGGTTTGAAGAGTTTTTTCTTCTTTTTCTGGTTTCCTTTTTGTAATTGTAATCCAGGGTTGTGTTTCTGGTTCTGTCTTTGGTTTGGAGGTATTTGGAGTTGGTGTTTTGTCCTGGTTTTGGCCTGAAGCAGGGGTTTTTCCCCTGTCAACCGTCTTCGGGGGCATCGTACCTGTTTTGGAGAAATTCTCGAGTCAGGAAATCTGGAACAGAATTTGTTTCTCCTTTAATATATTCTATCTCAAAATCAAAAATGCTTAGTAAAGCCTGCCATCGAGCGAAAATTTGTTTTGATGCAAGGTTTTTAACATCTTTTTGTAAAATATCTTTTGCACTTTTGCAATCAATTCTTAGTAAAAATTTTTGGTTTAAAAGATCACTTTGAAATTTCTGTATACATAAGACTATACTTAGTATTTCTTTTTTGATGGTTGAATAGTTTTTTTGACTTTCATTCCATTGAGATGAAGTAAATTGGATTATATTTTCATGATTATTTATTCCTTTTTGTTTTAGAATTCCCCCGTATCCTAGATCAGAGGCGTCTGTTTCAACTATTTTCTCTAATTTTGGATCCGCTATATGCAGGCATGGAATTTCTAAGACTTGTTTTTTAATTTGTTGGACTACTTTGGTATGCTCTTCTATCCAAGGGTTTGGATTTTTCTTTAGACGATCATGAAGTGGTCTAGCTAATCTGTTGATGTTTGGACAAAAATCTAGTACATAATTAAGGCTTCCTAGGAACCTTTGTAGTTGGGTTTTATCCAAGATTTTATCAGGGAATTTATTTGCAAATTCTAATGATCTTTCTATTGGTTTTATCATTCCTTTTGAAACGTAATGACCAAGGAATCGTATTATAGTTTGGAATAAAGACATTTTTGTTTTGGAAAGAACAAGTCCATTTTTACGTGCGAGATAGTAAAAAGTTTTGAGATGTTTGAAATGCTCGTCAATCGAGTTTGAAAATATAAGTATATCGTCAATATATACTATACAGAATTTTGAATAATCCGAAAGTATATCATTCATTATTCTTTGAAATTCGAAAGGTGCATTTTTAAACCCAAAAGGCATTACGTTCCATTGGTATTGTCCAAAAGGAACTGTAAATGCTGTTTTATAACGATCATATTCGGATATTTGGATTTGCCAAAATCCTGATTTTAGATCAAATTTTGAAAATATGTGTGCGGACTGAAGTTTTTGAAGGAGGTCTTTTTTATTTGGAATCGGATATCTAATCCATTTTAATGATGTATTTAAAGGTTTATAATTTATTACAAGTCTTGGAGTTCCCTTTTCTATTTCAGAGTTTTTATTCACATAGAAAGCTGCACAAGACCATGGAGATCGTGATTTTGAAATTAAATTTTTGTTTAAAAGTTCTGAAATTTCTTTTTTGCAATGATTCTCTAGGTCAGAGTTCATTTGTATTGGTCGAGCTTTTGTAGGAATTTCTTTTTCATCAAATTTTTCTTCATAGGGTAGATCAACTATGTGTTGTTTTCTATCCCAAAAGGCTGTTGGTAAGTCGGAGCATAATTGTTCTTCGAAAAGCTTTGTTATTTTTGAAATCTTTTCTTTTGTAATTGAAGTTTCTAGTGTTTCTTTAGTCTTTTCAACAAGAAATTCCGTTTGCAAATTTTCCAAGTGAAATTTTTTGCTATGTATTACTGTATTTATTGAATTTTCTTGTATTGAGTAGGCTTTTATTAAGTTTAGGCTTCTCTTTTTTGGTGTTTCCATAAATTCAAAGAGAAATTTTTTATCTTGTGTTTTGAAGGAGATTGAATCTTCATTGACTTTGTAAGGTGTTATTAAGTTTATAAATGGTGTTTCGAGAATGATATTTTGGTATATATCATCTGTGAGAACAAAAGCAGTTTTGAAAAGAACATTATCTTTTAATACCGAAGCTTCTATTTTTGATGTTATACTAAGTTTGGAATTATTTGCTGCTGAGAGTTTTTCATTTTTTTTGTGATGAAAGCATCTTGGTACTAAACCTGTTTTTATACAATTTAAGTCTGCACCCGTGTCAAAGAGTGTAATTGTATCTATTTTATAGTTTCCTGAAAAGACAAGTGTAATTTTTATTTTATATTTTCGAGAAGTGATTTCTCTTAGTACAAAGAGGAAGTCGTTTGGCATAGTGTTTAGAGATTGTATTTGTTCTATTATTTCTTCTTCTATATTTTCTGGACAATTGTTCTCATGCTCTTCCGAACTTGAGTCATCATGTTTAGAGGCTAATATTGAATGAAAATACTCGGAATCGGTTTTTTGTTTTTCTTTTAGATGTTTGAGCTCATTTTTTACATCTTTTATTTCAATTTGGAGTGATTGGAGGGTTGTTTTAGAACTATTTTTTCTTCCTTGGTTGAGGATAGTTGTGAGGTTATATGAAGAGTTTGTTTTTGACAGATCGTTTGGTTTTGTAGGAATTTCTGTTTTTTGACTTCCATTTAGGGATGAAATAATTGATTCTAAAAATTTTTGTTTTAGATGGGGGTCTGTTATCGAATTCAAGATTTCTAGTTGGAATTCTTGATCTTTTGTGAGGACTTGAACTTTTTTCTTATTTGAGTCCGAGCTAGATGATGAATCATTAAGTTCATCAACTTGCAAGGCTTCTTCAGAAGAGTGTTCTGAATCGTAATCACTAGATGATGTAGAGTATTCTAGGAAAAGATTTGATATTTTGTCTGTGATTTCTTCTCCAAGATCGAGTTCTTGGATTTTCTTATTTAGGCGACAGTATTTTGAAGTATGTCCTTTTTTATTACATTTATAGCATGTTAGGTTTTTATAAAAAGGTTTGTTTTTTGATTCTTGTGGTTTAAATGTTTTCCTAGTTTTATTCCAGGAGTTATTTCTTGAGGTTTTCTCCAGGAATTTTCTTGTGGTTTATAATTTTTAAAGTTTTTTGTAAATTTTGATTTTTTTGAATAGTATTCTGGTTTACAATTCCCTGAACATGACTTTTTATTTGTAGGATCCATTTCAAATTGTCTGCAAAAAGATCCTAACTCTATTTTAGTTCTTTTAAGTTCCCATTTGAGGTGTTTTTGAAGTTTTAAATCTTGGCAGATTTTAAGACCTTCTTGTTGGACAAGACTAACCAATTCACCGTAAGTGAAATCGTCATAATCTATTATTTGGATGCCACTAGATTCTCTAATTTTAGTTCTGACCTTTTCTCCTAAGAGTGTTGGCAGACCAGCAAGAAATTTTTCTTTCCAGAAGGGTTGATTTGAATCTTGCCTAAGTAGGACTCTAGTGAGGAAGGTGTTTTTATACCATTGGAAATCACTTAATTTTTTACATTTAAGATTTGAAAGGAGTTCAGCATTTTTGTCCCTAAGGACAGAAGGATCTCTTATGAAATGAAGGGTTATGGCTAAGACTAGGGTTGATACTGCATTTTGTTGCGTATTTCCAAAATTATCTATTATTGGCATTCCTTCTTCATCCATTTTTATAGCATCAAGAATTTCTCCTCGTTGCTGGTTATTTAGGTAGTTATCCCACCATCCTTTAAGCTGTCCTGAAAAGCCAGCTATAAGGAGTTCTGCTACCGTTTTATCTTCATTGCCTACTTGTGTTCTATAGGCGTTTGCAGCCATGGTCATTTTTTGTAGAAAATTTAAAATGTTATATTCAGATATTCCATCTAGATTCCAGTCATAGACTGAAGAAGAGTTAAATCTAGATTGTTCGATTGGCTGAATTTGTCCTAGATCTGGTGCTGTTATTATTTGATTTTCATGATTGTTTCTCCAATCAAGACGGTTTATTTTATTGTTTGATAATTGTTCTATGGTTTTATCAGAATCTGATTCATGACATAGAGTATTTATTCGAATATTTGAACTTTGTGTTTCAAGATTCTTAGGATTTCTTTGGGCTTTTGAAGTTGGGGTATCAGGGACATCGTAAGCTTGATGCTTACTATTTTCCCCTATTTCTATATTGCTTAGTTGGCTTTGAAGGGCTCGTATGAATTATATATTCGTATTTTGGCAAGTTTTAACACTATTTTCTGAAATTTGAAACGGTTTTAAAATTGGAAGTTTTAGTTTTTTATTAGTTGGAGTTTCATTTGGGTGATTTGTTTGTTTTAGAATTGTTTTCTCAATCCTATCAAGTTGTTTAATAATTGTGCCAAGATTAGTGTTTGAAAAATTGTTTTGGAGAATGATGTTTTTGACATTCGTCTTATCATCTTCTTGAGGGATTTTTAAAGGAATTGCTTCGATCGGTTTACCCGATAACTCAAATTTTATTCCTTGTTGAGGGGGGTGATTTGATTGAATTATTTTTCCATTAGTAATTGTTTCCCATTCACATCCTTTGTTTCTATTGGTAATAGGATTTGCGCTTTTTAAAAAAGGATTATAAATGTTATTTTCTTTTGTATAATCTTCAAAACAATTAAAAAATAAAATTTGAACTCTATTTTTGTTAAGGTATTCATAATATTTTTCTTGTATATTTTCTCTTGTCTTTGAAAATTCTTTGAAAAACCAAATCCTTTTTTGTAAATTATTTTTTGAATAGAATTCTTTTCCATAAAACCTTTTTATTTATCTCAAATTCTTTTTCTAAAACATTTAGTTCATTAGCCATATCAGTGATAGCTGAAAAAGTTGGGCTAGTTGGTTCTGATTTTGTGACAAATTCATTTTGTTCAATACTATTTGACGTATAGACAGGTTTTGGAATCTGTGTTCGAAAATCAACATTTCTTAAGGTTGAATTTGGAACGTCAGAAGTTGAGAATCGTGGTTGGAATATGGGTTCATGAATCAGGTAATTGCGACCTATTTGGGAGACTCTTTCTAGGTCAATTGTATTCATATTTGAAGAGGACTCATAGATGAGATCATCCTCAATATTTCTCTCATTAGGTCTAATGAAGGAAAGTTTTACTTTCCCGTCATTTGATTGTTCAATATTTTTTAAACGTGTGTTTGGCTCTATTGGTTCTACAGGGTTTTGAGGTTTTGGTTGAGCTACTCCTTCAAGGATCCATTCATCTGGAAGGTTTACATCTTTCCATTGAATTGATCTTGGAATAACAGAGTTTGATTTTGAAAAATCGGTTTGGAGTAATAGTGTTTCACCCTTTTTACTTGATATTTTTACTTTTGAAGAAAAAGCACTAGTCATGGCTTTATAATGTAGTCTAAAAACCAAGGCAATTGGAATTGATCCTTCGATCATTTCATAGTTATGTGTTTTAACTTGTAAAACCAGTGATTTTAATATATTTTTGTCATTTAAAGAAAGCGGTGAAGTTTGGATAACAATCAAATGATATTGGACCAGCACAAAGGCTTGACTCTATAGAGCTGAGCAAAGAGTCTTCAAATAACTTGAATCTAGTATCCCTTAAGATAGCTAGGATTGAAGTATTAAGACCTTCTTTTGAAAGTGGTTTTATACCGACTTGGACTAAGCCAATGTGTATGTATTTGAAATTCTTTTCTCTATGTCTTTGTAAAGCGTTTTGTGAAAATAATTCAATTGTTTCAAAAGGTTTAGTTAATTGTATGTCACGTTCTTCTGTTTTAATTGAAAAATTTGTTTTTAAGAAATTCATCCGTGAGATTTGATAGATTTGATCTCTATTAACTCTTGGGATTTCCCAATTGTCAATTGAGCCTTGAAAATCATCTATGGTTGTTTCTTGACTGTTTATAACCTTTTTAGATTCTTTTGGAAATCTGTTTCTAGATGAAGATGATTCAGATCTGTCTAGTGAATTTTTGAAATAAGAACTCATCATGAATTTCTAATGGGTCTTTTAAAGATTTAGATTCCCTACAATCCAGACTTAATTCTAGGTTTAATTGCCCTACAATTCACGGGACTTACTTTCTAGACACAAGACTGGCAAAAACACTCGGGAGGATTAATCTTTGTAAAACTCAAAAGGAAGAGATGTTAAGTTTGTAAATCAGAAATTTTCTAAACAATTTGAATCTTTGTTCAACTAGTATGTAAGAGTTTTCTTGAGATATATATATTCTGAATCAATTTCTTGACTCGAAAGATCCCCTCGATACCACAAGATTCAAGGTATTAACTTTTTAGGGTATTAACCATGTTCGAGGGTTGCTTGTATACACAAGGTTCGAGTTGAGACTTTTCAACAATCCAAGGATTGATGATCTCTAAATCTTGTTTCGACGAATATATATATTTTAGAAAAGATCTTGTTTATGTTTAGTCGTAATAGAAATCGTAAATTTCATAAAAATATATGATTAAGTAAATCATGATATATCACGAGTAGTATAGTAAAACATAAAACGTATGACCATAAAGTCATTAAATATACTTCATGAAAAAGAGTAAATGGATAACTAAACATTTTGATTGAGGTTTAGTTCCATTTTAACACTATCACTAACACCATCCACATGGCTCTGATACCATAGGGAGAGGATCAAATCCGTTAAGGCTATTCAAGCAAACGGCCTTGGTAAAGAATAATCAAATCCGTTAACAGCTGATGCTTTGCTAAAAAGCATAAAAGATGTACAAACATCTAGATCTAACAAATAAGTCCAAACAAGGGAGCCGATTGACAAATCAGACGCACTACCAAGTCTCCATAAAATCCACAATCAACTACAGAAGATGTCGGCCACAACCCCGGTTTCAACTACAAAAGGAAAAGACAAATCTATCAAAATCCACCGAAATCAACCACAGAAGATGTCGGCCACAAATCCGGGATCCACTACAAAAGCAAAAGACAAATCCGTCAAAATCCACTACGAAAAGTAGAAGACATGGAGCATCTCGAGGCTACCACCAAACGCACTACAAAAGATAAAGCTATTATTCAAAATTAAATAAATTTTAAAAATGCACATGTAAACTTCTATATAAAGAAGTATCGTGCAACTCTTCCAAATCACAACTTACACACTCCCTCTCTCTCTCTAAAAACTCTCTCACATCTTCCATCTCGAGTCAAGAACTCTTCTTCCGTTTTTAATTTGTAAGTTGATCTGTACTCGTCATAAATCTAATAAAGAAATTCCAAATTTTCCTATCAACACCTCTTGGCATACAACCAACTAATCTTACTTCACTTTGAGAACACGGTTCCCCCAATACATTGTAACGGGGTTGTGAAAAGATTATTTGAGTGTATCCACGATCCTCTCCCTATGGTATCAGAGCCATGTGGATGGTGTTAGTGATAGTGTTAAAATGGAACTAAACCTCAATCAAAATGTTTAGTTATCCATTTACTCTTTTTCATGAAGTATATTTAATGACTTTATGGTCATACGTTTTATGTTTTACTATACTACTCGCATATATCATGATTTACTTAATCATATATTTTTATGAAATTTACGATTTCTATTACGACTAAACATAAACAAGATCTTTTCTAAAATATATATATTCGTCGAAACAAGATTTAGAGATCATCAATCCTCGGATTGTTGAAAAGTCTCAACTCGAACCTTGTGTATACAAGCAACCCTCGAACATGGTTAATACCCTAAAAAGTTAATACCTTGATTCTTGTGGTATCGAGGGGATCTTTCGAGTCAAGAAATTGATTCAGAATATATATATCTCAAGAAAACTCTTACATACTAGTTGAACAAAAATTCAAATTGTTTAGAAAATTTCTGATTTACAAACTTAACATCTCTTCCTTTTGAGTTTTACAAAGATTAATCCTCCCGAGTGTTTTTGCCAGTCTTGTGTCTAGAAAGTAAGTCCCGTGAATTGTAGGGCAATTAAACCTAGAATTAAGTCTGGATTGTAGGGAATCTAAATCTTTAAAAGACCCATTAGAAATTCATGATGAGTTCGTATTTCAAAAATTCACTAGACAGATCTGAATCATCTTCATCTAGAAACAGATTTCCAAAAGAATCTAAAAAGGTTATAAACAGTCAAGAAACAACCATAGATGATTTTCAAGGCTCAATTGACAATTGGGAAATCCCAAGAGTTAATAGAGATCAAATCTATCAAATCTCACGGATGAATTTCTTAAAAACAAATTTTTCAATTAAAACAGAAGAACGTGACATACAATTAACTAAACCTTTTGAAACAATTGAATTATTTTCACAAAACGCTTTACAAAGACATAGAGAAAAGAATTTCAAATACATACACGTTGGCTTAGTCCAAGTCGGTATAAAACCACTTTCAAAAGAAGGTCTTAATACTTCAATCCTAGCTATCTTAAGGGATACTAGATTCAAGTTATTTGAAGACTCTTTGCTCAGCTCTATAGAGTCAAGCCTTTGTGCTGGTCCAATATCATTTGATTGTTATCCAAACTTCACCGTTTCTTTAAATGACAAAAATATATTAAAATCACTGGTTTTACAAGTTAAAACACATAACTATGAAATGATCGAAGGATCAATTCCAATTGCCTTGGTTTTTAGACTACATTATAAAGCCATGACTAGTGCTTTTTCTTCAAAAGTAAAAATATCAAGTAAAAAGGGTGAAACACTATTACTCCAAACCGATTTTTCAAAATCAAACTCTGTTATTCCAAGATCAATTCAATGGAAAGATGTAAACCTTCCAGATGAATGGATCCTTGAAGGAGTAGCTCAACCAAAACCTCAAAACCCTGTAGAACCAATAGAGCCAAACACACGTTTAAAAAATATTGAACACCCAAATGAACGGAAAGTAAAACTTTCCTTCATTAGACCTAATGAGAGAAATATTGAGGATGATCTCATCTATGAGTCCTCTTCAAATATGAATACAATAGACCTAGGAAGAGTCTCCCAAATAGGTCGCAATTACCCGATTCATGAACCCAGATTCCAACCACGATTCTCAACTCTCGGCGTTCCAAATTCAACCTTAAGAAATGTTGATTTTCGAACACAGATTCCAAAACCTGTCTATACGTCAAATAGTATTGAACAAAATGAATTTGTCACAAAATCAGAACCAACTAGCCCAACTTTTTCAGCTATCACTGATATGGCTAATGAACTAAATGTTTTAGAAAAAGAATTTGAGATAAATAAAAAGGTTTTGCGAAAAGAATTCTATTCAAAAAATAATTTACAAAAAAGGATTTGGTTTTTCAAAGAATTTTCAAAGACAAGAGAAAATATACAAGAAAAATATTATGAATACCTTAACAAAAATAGAGTTCAAATTTTATTTTTTAATTGGTTTGAAGATTATACAAAAGAAAATAACATTTATAATCCTTTTTCAAAAGCGCAAATCCTATTACCAATAGAAACAAAGGATGTGAATGGGAAACAATTACTAATGGAAAAATAATTCAATCAAATCACCCCCTCAACAAGGAATAAAACTTGAGTTATCGGGTAAACCGATCGAAGCAATTCCTTTTAAAATCCCTCAAGAAGATGATAAGACGAATGTCAAAAACATCATTCTCCAAAACAATTTTTCAAACACTAATCTTGGCACAATTAGTAAACAACTTGATAGGATTGAGAAAACAATTCTAAAACAAACAAATCACCCAAATGAAACTCCAACTAATAAAAAACTAAAACTTCCAATTTTCAAACCGTTTCAAATTTCAGAAAATAGTGTTAAAACTTGCCAAAATACGAATATATAATTCATACGAGCCCTTCAAAGCCAACTAAGCAATATAGAAATAGGGGAAAATAGTAAGCATCAAGCTTACGATGTCCCTGATACCCCAACTTCAAAAGCCCAAAGAAATCCTAAGAATCTTGAAACACAAAGTTCAAATATTCGAATAAATACTCTATGTCATGAATCAGATTCTGATAAAACCATAGAACAATTATCAAACAATAAAATAAACCGTCTTGATTGGAGAAACAATCATGAAAATCAAATAATAACAGCACCAGATCTAGGACAAATTCAGCCAATCGAACAATCTAGATTTAACTCTTCTTCAGTCTATGACTGGAATCTAGATGGAATATCTGAATATAACATTTTAAATTTTCTACAAAAAATGACCATGGCTGCAAACGCCTATAGAACACAAGTAGGCAATGAAGATAAACCGGTAGCAGAACTCCTTATAGCTGGCTTTTCAGGACAGCTTAAAGGATGGTGGGATAACTACCTAAATAACCAGCAACGAGGAGAAATTCTTGATGCTATAAAAATGGATGAAGAAGGAATGCCAATAATAGATAATTTTGGAAATACGCAACAAAATGCAGTATCAACCCTAGTCTTAGCCATAACCCTTCATTTCATAGGAGATCCTTCTGTCCTTAGGGACAAAAATGCTGAACTCCTTTCAAATCTTAAATGTAAAAAATTAAGTGATTTCCAATGGTATAAAAACACCTTCCTCACTAGAGTCCTACTTAGGCAAGATGCAAAACAACCCTGCGTGAAAGAAAAATTTCTTGCTGGTCTGCCAACACTCTTAGGAGAAAAGGTCAGAACTAAAATTAGAGAATCTAGTGGCATCCAAATAATAGATTATGACGATTTCACTTACGGTGAATTGGTTAGTCTTGTCCAACAAGAAGGTCTTAAAATCTGCCAAGATTTAAAACTTCAAAAACACCTCAAATGGGAACTTAAAAGAACTAAAATAGAGTTAGGATCTTTTTGCAGACAATTTGAAATGGATCCTACAAATAAAAAGTCATGTTCAGGGAATTGTAAACCAGAATACTATTCAAAAAAATCAAAATTTACAAAAAACTTTAAAAATTATAAACCACAAGAAAATTCCTGGAGAAAACCTCGAAGAAATAACTCCTGGAATAAAACTAGGAAAACATTTAAACCACAAGAATCAAAAAACAAACCTTTTTATAAAAACCTAACATGCTATAAATATAATAAAAAAGGACATACTTCAAAATACTGTCACCTAAATAAGAAAATCCAAGAACTCGATCTTGGAGAAGAAATCACAGACAAAATATCAAATCTTTTCCTAGAATACTCTACATCATCTAGTGATTACGATTCAGAACACTCTTCTGAAGAAGCCTTGCAAGTTGATGAACTTAATGATTCATCATCTAGCTCGAACTCAGATAAGAAAAAAGTTCAAGTCCTCACAAAAGATCAAGAATTCCAACTAGAAATCTTGAATTCGATAATAGACCCCCATCTAAAACAAAAATTTTTAGAATCAATTATTTCATCCCTAAATGGAAGTCAAAAAACAGAAATTCCTACAAAACCAAACGATCTGTCAAAAACAAACTCTTCATATAACCTCACAACTATCCTCAACCAAGGAAGAAAAAATAGTTCTAAAACAACCCTCCAATCACTCCAAATTGAAATAAAAGATGTAAAAAATGAGCTCAAACATCTAAAAGAAAAACAAAAAACCGATTCCGAGTATTTTCATTCAATATTAGCCTCTAAACATGATGACTCAAGTTCGGAAGAGCATGAGAACAATTGTCCAGAAAATATAGAAGAAGAAATAATAGAACAAATACAATCTCTAAACACTATGCCAAACGACTTCCTCTTTGTACTAAGAGAAATCACTTCTCGAAAATATAAAATAAAAATTACACTTGTCTTTTCAGGAAACTATAAAATAGATACAATTGCACTCTTTGACACGGGTGCAGACTTAAATTGTATAAAAACAGGTTTAGTACCAAGATGCTTTCATCACAAAACAAATGAAAAACTCTTAGCAGCAAATAATTCCAAACTTAGTATAACATCAAAAACAGAAGCTTCGGTATTAAAAGATAATGTTCTTTTCAAAACTGCTTTTGTTCTCACAGATGATATATACCAAAATATCATTCTCGGAACACCATTTATAAACTTAATAACACCTTACAAAGTCAATGAAGATTCAATCTCCTTCAAAACACAAGATAAAAAATTTCTCTTTGAATTTATGGAAACACCAAAAAAGAGAAGCCTAAACTTAATAAAAGCCTACTCAATACAAGAAAATTCAATAAATACACTAATACATAGCAAAAAATTTCACTTGGAAAATTTGCAAACGGAATTTCTTGTTGAAAAGACTAAAGAAACACTAGAAACTTCAATTACAAAAGAAAAGATTTCAAAAATAACAAAGCTTTTCGAAGAACAATTATGCTCCGACTTACCAACAGCCTTTTGGGATAGAAAACAACACATAGTTGATCTACCCTATGAAGAAAAATTTGATGAAAAAGAAATTCCTACAAAAGCTCGACCAATACAAATGAACTCTGACCTAGAGAATCATTGCAAAAAAGAAATTTCAGAACTTTTAAACAAAAATTTAATTTCAAAATCACGATCTCCATGGTCTTGTGCAGCTTTCTATGTGAATAAAAACTCTGAAATAGAAAGGGGAACTCCAAGACTTGTAATAAATTATAAACCTTTAAATACATCATTAAAATGGATTAGATATCCGATTCCAAATAAAAAAGACCTCCTTCAAAAACTTCAGTCCGCACACATATTTTCAAAATTTGATCTAAAATCAGGATTTTGGCAAATCCAAATATCCGAATATGATCGTTATGAAACAGCATTTACAGTTCCTTTTGGACAATACCAATGGAACGTAATGCCTTTTGGTTTAAAAAATGCACCTTCGGAATTTCAAAGAATAATGAATGATATACTTTCGGATTATTCAAAATTCTGTATAGTATATATTGACGATATACTTATATTTTCAAACTCGATTGACGAGCATTTCAAACATCTCAAAACTTTTTACTATCTCGCACGTAAAAATGGACTTGTTCTTTCCAAAACAAAAATGTCTTTATTCCAAACTAGAATACGATTCCTTGGTCATTACGTTTCAAAAGGAATGATAAAACCAATAGAAAGATCATTAGAATTTGCAAATAAATTCCCTGATAAAATCTTGGATAAAACCCAACTACAAAGGTTCCTAGGAAGCCTTAATTATGTACTAGATTTTTGTCCAAACATCAACAGATTAGCTAGACCACTTCATGATCGTCTAAAGAAAAATCCAAACCCTTGGACAGAAGAGCATACCAAAGTAGTCCAACAAATTAAAAAACAAGTCTTAGAAATTCCATGCCTGCATATAGCGGATCCAAAATTAGAGAAAATAGTTGAAACAGACGCCTCTGATCTAGGATACGGGGGAATTCTAAAACAAAAAGGAATAAATAATCATGAAAATATAATCCAATTTACTTCATCTCATTGGAATGAAACTCAAAAAAACTATTCAACCATCAAAAAAGAAATACTAAGTATAGTCTTATGTATACAGAAATTTCAAAGTGATCTTTTAAACCAAAATGTTTTACTAAGAATTGATTGCAAAAGTGCAAAAGATATTTTACAAAAAGATGTTAAAAACCTTGCATCAAAACAAATTTTCGCTCGATGGCAGGCTTTACTAAGCATTTTTGATTTTGAGATAGAATATATTAAAGGAGAAACAAATTCTGTTCCAGATTTCCTGACTCGAGAATTTCTCCAAAACAGGTACGATGCCCCCGAAGACGGTTGACAGGGGAAAAACCCCTGCTTCAGGCCAAAACCAGGACAAAACACCAACTCCAAATACCTCCAAACCAAAGACAGAACCAGAAACACAACCCTGGATTACAATTACAAAAAGGAAACCAGAAAAAGAAGAAAAAACTCTTCAAACCCCTGAAGAAATCCTGATACAAATACGGTCACTACAACAAGCTTTCGAAAAAAGCTTTTCAAAACAAGAGAAAGGTAGTTCTTCAAAACCACCCCCTTCTCTTGCGATTTCTGAAAAACCTGAAGCCAATTTAAAAATGATTTCCGCACAAAACCAGGCTTCAAAACAAATTTCAAAACCTTTAAACAATTCACAAATTGTTTTAAAGGAATTTTCAAAACAAATTTCAAAACCTTCAAACAATTTCACAAATATTTTGAAAAACCAACTTATCAAAATGTGATTACCATCGAAAAAGACTTTTTTGTTGGAAATGATCCGTATTCTACGATTGAAAAGTTTTTCGGGAAAAACCAGTTTTTCAAACCATACAATTCTGAAAAAACCGTTTTATTTTATCAAACAATTTTGGAAATCACAGGATCAGTTACTTTCAAACATAATTTTTTGGATGAAAGTCACACAGCTCCTGCTTATTCAACTTTTAAAATTCATGAAATCATTTCCCCAAGAGATTGGGATTATGATCTCAATGACAATATAAAGTTTCCCGAAGATTGTTAAAATCTTTCTTGCTACAATGTCCCATTTAATTACCGGGATTATTGTCAAGCTTGGTACAATGCCTTCCTTATTCAATCCCCCAAACACAAACACACGTGGTTGATCTTTTTCGACACCACATGTAACCTATCCAAATCTCCTATCTGGTTTAATCAATGGTGGAACAACTTTGGTTCCGTCATAAACATTTTCAAACCACAGATAAATAAATCCTTCCAAATCTTCAAAACCAGTTTCATACCATCTGAAGATGAAAAAAGATTTCCCGCCTTGGCCGTTTTTCATTCTAAATTCCATTTGCCCTGGGTTTTCTCATGGACTTTTGAATTCTCGGATGATACAATACCCATTATCAGACGAAGATTTAAAGTCAAATGGTGGGATAAATACAGAATCCCCTCAAATTTATATCCTTCAAATATCCCTGAATGGATCAGATCTCAAAATTCCAAAACTCTTAATCCACCAGCTCCACAAAAATTAATCCAAACACCAGAAATGACTCTCTTCCTAGCCCAAAAAGCAAAAATGTTGTCTATGTTAGCAGCTGCAAAATCCGAAGAAGAAATCAAATCAATCTCAATGCAATTTCTGCCAAAGATATCAACTCAAAACTCCCAAGCATCCGGAAGTGAACCCGAAATAGACGAAGACGACTTGTAAAAAAAAAAAAAAAAAAAAAAAAAAAAAATTCAGTTATAATATATGTACATATGTAATGTTAATGTAACATTAAGGGAAGGAATGTTTATAATCTCCCACATATCAGTTGTAATATATTTCATATTTTATCTAATCTCCCACATATCAGTTGTAAAAAAAAAAAGGTTATCTTAACACCTAATAAGTTAAGGCTATTCCGAAGCAAACGGCTTCGGTAAAGAATAATCAAATCCGTTAACAGCTGATATTTTGCTAAAAAGCATAAAAGATGTACAAACATCTAGATCTAACAAATAAGTCGAAACAAGGGAGCCGATTGACAAATCAGACGCACTACCAAGTCTCTATAAAATCCGCAATCAACTACAGAAGATGTCGGCCACAACCCCGGTTTCAACTACAAAAGGAAAAGACAAATCTATCAAAATCCACCGAAATCAACCACAGAAGATGTCGGCCACAAATCCGGGATCCACTACAAAAGCAAAAGACAAATCCGTCAAAATCCACTACGAAAAGTAGAAGACATGGAGCATCTCGAGGCTACCACCAAACGCACTACAAAAGATAAAGCTATTATTCAAAATTAAATAAATTTTAAAAATGCACATGTAAACTTCTATATAAAGAAGTATCGTGCAACTCTTCCAAATCACAACTTACACACTCCCTCTCTCTCTCTAAAAACTCTCTCACATCTTCCATCTCGAGTCAAGAACTCTTCTTCCGTTTGTATCCGGATCCTAGGGTAAAATATTGTATCCGTCTGATACCCTAGGGTAAAACGAAATAGTCGTCTTCGTCTTCGTCTTCTTCTTCCGTTTCAAAACTATTTGTCCTCGTTCCTCTAGGGTATCAGAGCCTTACTCTAGGGTATAGCTTATTCAACCTGTAAGATTCTACAGCTTATTCAACAGAGTCTTCTACGAAGATTCTACAGGTTGAATAAGCTATGCAAATGTCCAAAGACCAATGACCCCAAGTTTTAGAGGAACTCACAAAGTTTCGTTTTTCTATGCTGCCAAGATGTAATTTCATTTAAGCAAAAAACCCAACAATAATCACGTGCAAGATCAGGCTCATGAGAGTTTTAATTAGAGCTACACATGGAAATAAATTTGAAAACGCTGCCTATGAAAATAAAGTGAAAAAAGTCGAGGGTTTTTCTATTTTTCCCCTTAAACCAAGAATCCCCGGTTTGAAGCTCTTGTCTCATCGGTATTGATATGATCCTTCCCAAGAATCGGCACTTTCGGAATGGTAGAACGATGAAACGATGGATAATCTTCGAGGGACTCGAAGTGGTGGATCGAATGGTCGCACAGGAGATGCGGAATAGCTCCTGATATACCTCAATGCCTCCTAGGATATGACACACCTAGACAAGACAAGATTTGATTCCTCGGATATGACACACCGAGACGAATCGATTTGATTGTTGGATATTACACACCAAGCAATCGGATAGTTCTAAAGAACAAAAGAGAATCACTCTCAAGGTTTGAAAATAAAAAGTTGGATATTTTATTCATATGAGTTTACATGAATATAAAGAAAAGAAAACTTAGAAACTAAGCTAAGTCATTATTGTCTTGAAATAAAGAGAAATAAAAGAAAAGAAATAAAGATAGTGAGTTGAATGTGAATTCAACCCTTGGACTCCTCATGCATGCACCTTGAAATGATCCTTGGACTCCTCCATGCTTCTTTGGCCGAGATATCCTTTTTCTGGGGCTTATTAGGCTTGTTGGACTTTGTAGAAATACCTCCTAGATGCCAAACATAAGCCTAGAAGCTTGCAAACCAATTAGGCCTTGAACTCTTCATGCTTAGAACTAGATTGACCCGTTTTGGTAAATGGGCTGTAACTTTGTGGTCCGATATCCATTCTTCTGTTTTTGGACTTCTTGGAAAGCTAAGAGATCCAGTAAGATTATCCAATTAGTTTTACATCGAGATCGTACCTGAGTTGGGCTGTGCATCATGATCTTTGGCTCAGTCGCACAATAGGGCCTGAAGCAGATCCATGGAATTGTAAAATTCATATCTCCCAAGTCTGAACTTATTTTGATGGAAATCCAATTCGACGTGATTCTGGAATGGATCAAGATTCCAGGAAAATTTAGTTCGTAGCTTAACTCCTTCTGGTTTGCTCGGAAATAATTATTCAACGCACGCATGTCTGAATCGCGTAAGCTGGGAATATCTTGACTTGGAAGTTGAATAACTTCTTCACCTGAACTCGGATTGGACCGATTCAACTTCGAGGTGTGCTCTAGATGAGGTGAGAATATATTCCAAGTAGTCTTTGGGCTGGAGCAGTTGAGCTTGGACGTCCTTTCACTGAACAAGACACATGGGTTTTCTCGCCTAGCACTCGGTTCGATCGGTCCGAATCAATGTTTAGCTCTTGATCTTGTGACTTCTCCAATGTTTGAAAATGATATGATCTTGATTATATTTGATTCTTTCCAGGATCATATCAGGTATTCTTCTCCGGTTCGATCTCATGCATTGTACGTTGACCTACGGCGGCGTCGGTGGTGGTAGAGGAGCCTGATACGTAGTGACCATTGTCGCTGGTCAAACCGCTGCTACCAAATGTCTGGCTTTCAAGAGCAGTTTTCTTGAATTTCTTCAAGTCGTTTGTATATTGAGTTGAGCTATAACCCGAGCTCCCGCCTAGACTGTAAATAGTGCTGCGTTCTGTAGTAACTCCTTGGGTTATATCATCTAGCGATAAATTTCCTTCAAATGCTCGAACTATCTGCAAATGTCCAAAGACCAATGACCCCAAGTTTTAGAGGAACTCACAAAGTTTCGTTTTTCTATGCTGCCAAGATGTAATTTCATTTAATCAAGGGTATAAAGCTTAAGAAGGGGTATAAAGAAAAAAATTAATTCGGTTAAAGGATATATGAGCTAATCCTCCTTCTCAGTGTGGTAGTCTTCATCCGCTATAGGTGAAACCGCTTTTCGTTGGTTGGGATTGTCGTCCCCTTCGGTTTGCTATCGGTTAAGGCTCCTCCATTTTAGGTGTTGTGGTTGGCTTCGTGGTTTGGCTTGATTCCAGACTCAAATACTTGGTTCTCATGTTTCAGATTTAGTCTTTGTACCCTTTGTTGTTTAGGATCTCATTTGCCCTTTGTCTTAGTTTATAAGTTTCTCATTCCTTTGTGCATAGTTTTCCAGTGATGGTTTGTTATCCTGCCGGCTTTAGTTTCGTTGGATGTTTGTATAACTTTTGGTTTTACATCATCTAATAATACCCCAGATGAAAAAAACAAAAACAAAAAGACTCTTTTCTTCAATATCTTCACACTCACACCAAATCAAAAAAAAAAAAAAAACCCAACAATAATCACGTGCAAGATCAGGCTCATGAGAGTTTTAATTAGAGCTACACATGGAAATAAATTCGAAAACACTGCCTATGAAAATAAAGTGAAAAAGTCGAGGGTTTTTCTATTTTTCCCCTTAAACCAAGAATCCCCGGTTTGAAGCTCTTGTCTCATCGGTATTCTTCTCCGGTTCGATCGAAGATAGATGATTCTCTTTACAATTCAGTTCCCTGATGAGGCTGATGAGACTTAGGATTAATCGGATAAGTTCCCTGATGAGGCTGTCTTCTACGAAGATAGCCTCTATCCCACAGATAATCCAATAAAAAATAGAACCTTTTACGAGTATATTCTAGTAGACTCACACTCTGCTGAAATTACTCATTATCCAGACAGAAACAACCCCAACCTCATAGCTTATTCAACCTGTAAGATTCTACATGTTAAATCTTACCAAGACTTAGGATTCATCAACCTGCATACCACAAAAGTCTTTTCTTCCCCAGGCTTTCATATTCAAGGATACTCCTATACAGACTATCAAAATGCTTTTCTCAAAGCTCTTTACCTAAGACCTTTCGACCATTCTTGGTTCCTATCATTTGACACTAAGTGTCCAAAATCCTTCCCAGGATGGTTTTACGAATGGTGGTACTGGTTTGGTCCCACAGAAGATATTTACCCTACTGAACTATCCAAAAACCTTTTACCCTTCTATTCAAAAACCCTCACCAAAAAATACAAAAATGCCATTTTCGAGATAGGACTTATTCAAATTATGTCATTCCACATTGACATGGGTGTTCCATGGATTTGTTCGTGGCACTTTACTCTATCCATATTACTCAAAGATATGCCTTACTCCCTAGTCAAGGAATTTCGTATCAAGTGGTGGGATAAATACAATCTAGACCGTTGTTCTCTCACCAACATATCCAAATTTTTCCAGCTAATAAACCAAGCTGAAGCCGATGTCAAAGCCATATCCAAATCTGTCCCTTTACTTACCCCAAGCCAACTAATTAAGCAATTTGGCTCTGACCCCAAAGAACCTATCCAAATCCCTTCTCCATCCAGAACCCAAAGCCCATCCAATTCAATAACATCAAACTCATCCCAAAAAACTAAAAAAAAAACGAAGCCATCAAAAAGGCGCTAGCCGACCTAGCAAAACAGCTCGACTCCTTTGACGAAGAAGAGGAAGTTACGCAAGATAATACCTACACCTATGCCGGCCCATTTAGCCAAGACCCATTCGAACTCTAGAGTTCACAAGGTTATCTTAACACCTGATATTCGTATCAAAGTTAAGGCTATTCCGAGGCAAACGGCTTCGGTAAAGAATAATCAAATCTGAGGCAAACGGCTTTGAAGCTCTTGTCTCATCGGTATTCTTCTCCGGTTCGATCGAAGATAGATGATTCTCTTTACAATTCAGTTCCCTGATGAGGCTGATGAGACTTAGGATTAATCGGATAAGTTCCCTGATGAGGCTGTCTTCTACGAAGATAGCCTCTATCCCACAGATAATCCAATAAAAAATAGAACCTTTTACGAGTATATTCTAGTAGACTCACACTCTGCTGAAATTACTCATTATCCATTTGTGGTGCCGACATTTTGGAGTCGTCATTGCTTACGTCATTGCTTACATTGTCTACTAGATGTGCTCTATATGATTTAAATGTAAAAATGTAAATAGGATTTAATTTATGTATATTCCTCAAGTGTAAAAGTTGTAATATTCAAGTCTATATGATTGAAAAAAATGTAAAAATAGGATTTAATTTATGTATATTCTAGTAGACTATGTATATTACAGGAAACTTCAAGACTATTCCCCTATGACAAATCAATATACAGAGTCTATCTCTGACTCGCCTCGACAATTAAAGATACACAACAAAGAACAGATGGAACCCAAGCGAGACCCACAAGATGTAAGCAATGACGTAATCAACCAGTGACGTAAGCAATGACGACTCCAAAATGTCGGCACCACAAATGGATGACACGTAGCAAAGCACTACTCAAGCCATCGGCACCACCACAAAGCGACACGTATCATCAACAGCGACCAACACGCAGTTATAAATATGCAGCTCCATTCAACTAAAGAGACACACGATTTTCGCACAACTCTCTCTCTAGAAACTCAATCCCTCTCTAAGAACCCTCCGCAATATTCCTCAAGTGTAAAAGTTGTAATATTCAAGTTTTCTTTATTAAGTTTTATTTTGTATCCAAAGTTCTAAAATTAATAAAATTTTCAGTTTATAAGCAAATCTCTGTTCAAATTTAAATAAAAAATAAAGAAGAAAATGGTATCAGAGCCAAAAACGATTTTAAACAAATCATTGCTAAAGCAGCAAAGTTATAATTTAAAAACGTTTTCTAAAAACAAGTTTTCGTGTCCTCATACTAAACCTAAATTACCCTCTAGATCGTTTACTCACTTCTCTATCCTACCACTGTTGCAGTAGGTGTTCCAGGCAGCAAGTCCACAGGCAGTAAGACCGTTGGCAAGCCTCTGTTGTGTCAAGATAGAATCGGTTAGTACCCATCTAGTAAAGTCTTTTAAGTTTAAAAAGAGTCATGGCCTCTTCGATTAGGAAACTTTTTAAATCAAGACAATCTGCATCAGCATCCCATACTATAATTAATTCAAGAGAAATTATTTCAAAAATAACTCATTTTGATCAACAACTTTCTAAAGAAAAATTACCACATATTAATCCAGAACAAATTTATCAAATCGGTACTTTCTATTTCAAAACAGCATATGCAATAAAAGAACATGAACAAACTCTTTCTCTACAGAACGAGTTTGAAGAAATTAAATTATTATCATCAATAGCTCTAGAAAAATATAAACAAAAAGGATTTAAATATATACACTTTGGTTTAATCCAAATAGCAATAAAACCACTATCAAGAACAGGAATAGACCAACCAATATTAATGTTATTAAGAGATAAAACATTACTAAAATTTGAAGACTCGCTCCTCGGAGTAGTCCAATCCAATTTACATAATGGAGCAGTTTATTTTAACTGTGCACCAAATTTTCAAGTCAGTCTACAAGATCCTACTATACTTAACACCTTAGTACTAAATGTTCATTTACCTGAAAATAAATTTGAAAATAATAGGCATGGATATTCATTATTATATAGAATTTATTTTAAACAAACAACATCAGATTTTAATCCTAGATGTTTATTACAAGATGATAAAGGTGAAACAACTATATTAGCAGTTCACGAAAAAGATACCCCAAGCACAACCTATACACCAAAACAACTTAAATGGAACGAAATAACCATTCCAGATCAATGGAAAATAGAAATTACTCAACCTATTAGGAATTTTGAACAAAGAGATATTTCAAGAATTATAGAAAGAGAAGATGGAAAAATACTACTTCAATTCAATTCCTTTAGAGAACCCAAACCACCATTGATAAGATCATACTATTCAAGATCTTCTTTTTCTGACTATCGTACTGGGCAAACTAGCACCACTGGTCTAGCCAGTACAGACTCAGAAACAGAAAGTATAAATCAAAATACTCCACAAGATAACCCAATAATCTTTAACGCACCAATAGCTCAACCAACTACAAAATCAGAAAAAGATATGTATCCAACATCACCAACTCAAACAGATTTTGGAAACATCAATGTAATAATCAAAACATATGAAATTGATAAACAATACATTAAAGAAGACTTCTATTCAATAGAAAATAAAGAAAAGAGAAACTGGTATTTTAAAACCTTCTCTAAAAAAGAAACAGAAAACATTAGAGAAAATTGGTATAATTTTATGATCATAAAAGAAATAAATATCCCATTCTTTACATGGTTCGAATCATATTCAATAAGTAATAATATAAATTATCCATTTAAATCAATTAACACGAGTACAACGCTTACCCAAACATGGGAACAAACTAATGGTGAAAAAATAAAATCAATACATCCGCCTTTAAAAGATATAAAAATCAGTACTACTAATAGACAAATCATAGCAACCCCTTTTAAAACTGGAGCAAATAAAGATAATAAAGATCCAATAAATATGCAAGATATTAAAGCAATTCTGAACAAAATAATTTTCAAAGTCAAATACTAAATACTATCTCAAAACAAGTAGACCGTATAGATAGTAAATTAGATACAAATCAACAAACTATTACTCAGCTCCCTTTCCCATCAAGATCTACACCAATATTTAAACCCATAAATAGAAAGGTTAAATTTCCAGAAAATCGAACTATTAAAAACAATTGCTGATAGACTAGAAAGCATAGACAAAGGAAAAGGAATAAACAATATTGACGAAAAAGATGATACATCTACTCAAATATCTATACTATCAGAAGAAGAAAATCAAGAAATTAATCGAATCAGAAATAATATAACAAGATCAAATAAACCCTATTATAAAAGACATACTCCACCTGATTTGTTATTTGAAGAACACCACAATTACACCAATAAAGTATACACCGGTGACGGTATATACTCATGGAATATTGATGGGCGTTCTGAATACTGAAATAATGAATCTATTTCAAGAAATGGGAATGGCATCAATATCATACAAAGCAAGAGGAAATACTGATAAACAAGCATGTATCCTAATAACCACCGGATTTAACGGAGCACTTAAGTATTGGTGGGATAATGCATTAGATATGATTATGCAAGATTCAATAATAAATCATGTAGAAATCGTACAAATAGAAAATGAAGAAGGTATACACGAAGAAGAAAAACAAAATGCAGTAGAAGTATTAATCCACACTTTAACCATGCATTTTATCGGAAATCCATCCGAAGAATTAGAAAGCAAAAAACTAGTATTAACAAATTTGAGATGTCCTACTTTAGGAGATTTCAAATGGTACAAAGATATGTTTATTACAAATATATTCCAAAGAAATGATTGTAACCAACCATTCTGGAAAGAAAGATTCATTTCAGGATTACCAGCTTTCTTTGCAGAAAGAGTAATCAACAAATTAAAAGATTATTCCGGAGGATAACCCATCCCTTGGAATACTATAACATATGGACAACTCTTTGCATTCATCAAAAAAGAAGGATTATCAATATGTCAAGAACATAAAGATAAAAAACGAAACGATAAATTTAAACTTAAATTAACCATGGGTTCGTTTTGCGAACAATATGGTTACAAACAACAATTTAATCCACCCTCAAGAGCAAAACGTATACAACATAGGCAAAGAAATTTTAACAATAATAGACCACATCGAAACTTTTCAAATTTCAATAAAAATCAAAATAATCAATATTATACAAAAAATAAATACAAAAGAAACAATAAAAAATTTTCTAAAAATAAAACATACCAAAAGAAATTTGATAAAAACAAAATTGTATGCTGGAATTGTAAAAGACCCGGTCATAGATCAACCGAGTGTAAAATGAAAAAGAAAATAAATGAAATCTTTCAAGACCAACCAGATATTCAAGAAAAACTTGCCAAGTTATTATTAACTTTAGAATCAGAAAATTCTGAAGAATCCAGTAGTGAATATTCAATCAATGAAATAGAAAATTCAAGCGATTCTTCTTTAGAATCTCAAGAATTATCAGATAATTTATGTAACTGTAAAATAATTAATACAATAACTAGAAATGAAGATAAAAAATTCTTGTTAGATATAATAGATAAAATTGATGATCCAAATATTAAAAGGGAATACTTAATAAAACTAAAAGATATAATTAACCAAGAAAATCAACTATCTAATCCTCAACCTTTTAATTTAAATAAAATATTTGAAAAATATCCAACACAGAGCTTATTTAAACAAGTAACTACGGGAGAATTACAAGGAGAAATAAAACAATTAAAAGCTCAAATCAAAGAACTACAAATATTAGCTAACCAACAAGAATTAAGACAATTACAAATAGACACCAGATTATTAGTAATAGAATCAAAAAATACTCAAGCATCTTCTAGTAATCATAATTTAATAATCAATGAAAAAGAAAAAGAAGATACTGAATATATTCAAATAATTAATAAAATTAATTATCAAAAATGGTATACAAACATTACTCTACATATAGGTCATGATTTCAAAATAAACATAATCGCATTAATGGATACAGGAGCAGATTATAACTGCATTAGAGAAGGAATAATACCTACTAAATATTATGAAAAAACTACTGAACGCCTTAGTGGGGCAAACGGCAGTAGTCTAAAGGTACAATACAAATTATCCAATGCAAAAATCTGCAATCAAGGATATTGTTTCAAAAACCAATTCATCTTAGTAAAAAATTTAACTCAAGAAGTAATTTTAGGAACACCATTTTTTACTCAAATATACCCATTTAAAGTTACAGAAACAGGTATCACAACAAAAATAGTAGGAACGAAATTAGCATTTTTATTCCTATCACCTATGAAAACAAAAGAAGTATTAAGCCTACAGCAAAATACAATACAAAAAACAATAAATCTAATAAAAGGAAAAGAAAACCATATTCAACAACTGCAGGAAGAAATAACCTATAAAAAATAGAAGAACGACTCAAAACAACACATATTATAGAAAAAATTAAAACAATAGAAAAAGAACTTGTAAGCCAAGTATGTTCAGACCTACCAAATGCATTTTGGGAAAGAAAACAACATGTTGTTGAACTTCCCTATATCAAAGAATTTAATGAAAAAATCATACCTACTAAGGCTAGACCTATTCAAATGAATAAAGAATTATTAGAAACATGTAAACAAGAAATCAACGATTTATTAAAAAAGAAATTAATAAGACCTTCCAAATCACCTTGGAATTGTTCGCCTTCTATGTTAATAATCAAGCAGAAAAGGAACGCGAGTTCCAAGATTAGTAATAAATTACAAACCTCTGAATGAAGTATTACAATGGATTAGATATCCAATACCCAACAAAAGAGATTTATTAAAACGATTATATGATGCAAAAATATATTCAAAATTTGACATGAAAAGTGGATTTTGGCAAATCCAAATAGCAGAAAAAGACAAATATAAAACAGCATTCACAGTACCATTTGGACATTACGAATGGAATGTAATGCCATTTGGACTTAAAAATGCACCTTCAGAATATCAACATATTATGAATGATATCTTCAACAATTACTCAAATTTCACAATAGTTTATATTGATGACGTTCTAATCTATTCAAAATCAATTGATCAACATATAGCTCATATAAATACATTTTTAAACATAATAAAAAAACAAGGTTTAGTTTTATCAGCTAAGAAAATGCATTTATTTCAAACAAAAATAAGATTTTTAGGTCATAACCTTTATCAAGGAACTATTACTCCTATTTCTAGATCAATAGAATTTGCGGATAAGTTCCCTGATGAGCTTAGAGAAAAAACCCAACTTCAACGATTCTTAGGATGTCTAAACTATGTTTCAGACTTTCTACCAAACCTTAGAAAAACAATTCAACCATTATTTCAACGCTTACAAAAAAACCCAAAACCATGGTCCATAACGCATACCAATCTAGTTAAAGAAGTCAAGTTAAAAGTCAAAACTTTACCTTGTTTATCTCTACCAAACCCCGAAGCAGATATGATTGTAGAAACAGACGCCTCAGAATTAGGATTCGGAGGTATACTCAAACAAAGACTACCAGAAGCCAAACAAGAGTCTATAGTTAGATTCCATTCTGGTGTCTGGACAGGACCCCAGAAATCTTATTCAACAGTAAAAAAAGAAGTACTTTCTATAGTAAACTGTATTTCTAAATTTCAAGATGATTTAATAAATAAAAGATTTTTATTACGAGTAGATTGTAAATCGGCAAAACAAATTCTTCAAAAAGATGTCAAAAACTTAGTATCAAAACAAATATTTGCTAGATGACAAGCCATCTTATCAGTTTTCGATTTTGATATTCAATATATTAAAGGAGAAAATAATTCATTACCAGATTTTCTAACAAGAGAGTACTTGCAGGGAAAATCTATAGATATTCAATCTAAACATATTCAAGATGTCGGAACCTAAGCAAAAGAAACCAATGTCAGCATCAGACTATATCAAGAACCAACCTCATCTTCAAGGAAAACCATTAGCTATTCAAAACAGTTTTTCGGCTCTCACCGAATTCCCTCCTTTATCCTACTCAAAAGCAGCTGCTTCTAGCACTGCATCCGCATCTACTCAAAAACCTACCCAACCACCTACGGAAAAAGCAACCTACTTCACCAAACCAAATAAACAACACCTTTTTACAACCCATTATCAAAAACCAATTACCCTCCGAGAATTACAAACCTTCACCAACAGAGTCTTCTACGAAGATAGCCTCTATCCCACAGATAATCCAATAAAAAATAGAACCTTTTACGAGTATATTCTAGTAGACTCACACTCTGCTGAAATTACTCATTATCCAGACAGAAACAACCCCAACCTCATAGCTTATTCAACCTGTAAGATTCTACATGTTAAATCTTACCAAGACTTAGGATTCATCAACCTGCATACCACAAAAGCTTTTTCTTCCCCAGGCTTTCATATTCAAGGATACTCCTATACAGACTATCAAAATGCTTTTCTCAAAGCTCTTTACCTAAGACCTTTCAACCATTCTTGGTTCCAATCATTTGACACTAAGTGTCCAAAATCCTTCCCAGGATGGTTTTACGAATGGTGGTACTGGTTTGGTCCCACAGAAGATATTTACCCTACTGAACTATCCAAAAACCTTTTACCCTTCTATTCAAAAACCCTCACCAAAAAATACAAAAATGCCATTTTCGAGATAGGACTTATTCAAATTATGTCATTCCACATTGACATGGGTGTTCCATGGATATGTTCGTGGCACTTTACTCTATCCATATGATATGATTATGGCCAGCAAGGAGGAGGAACCTATGCAGCATGGAGACGACAAAGAGGAGCAAAGGCAGCAGCTTGAACCGGAGCTACAAGGAGCTGAAGATTTATGCATTTCTCCGGGTCCTATCACTCGGTCTAAACAAGAGAAGCTCAAGACCACTTTGCAACATCTCCTCAACACCATCTCGGGCAGTTTGGTGTGTGCTAATCCAGCCACATTGGTTGTGATCCAAGCCACCTAAACATTTATCAAGAGAGGTGGTATGACTTACACTCTTTTTCCCTTCATTTGGTTTTGTCCCATTGGGTTTTCCAAATAAGGTTTTTAATGAGGTAAGCCATATCACTCACTCATCAGCCTCTTGATAAAGCCTAAGCCCACTTCTATCTCTTATCACAAAATAAAGGAAGCCCAAGTCCAAGAAGAGTCAACCGAAATTTGAAGACATGAAGAGTCATTTTTATGTTCAAACTTTGTTTTAATGTTATGTTATTTTCGAGATTTTCCCTTTACTCTCTTGCTGATTTAAACTCATGTAAGGCTTCATTTCTAAGTTATCAAACATCTTTTCATATTCTCAAACTCTCTGAAACTTGTTTGTTCATCCTTGCTTAAAGTGATCGGATCTTCATCCTCACACCAAGTAAGCCGAAAGTCTTAGGATCTTTCACACTCCTAGGAAGTTTCACTTCGATCCACCCCTTGTTCACCTCGTCTAGGGTCTTCACCCACGTCCAGAGCAAGCCAGAAAGTCCGAAGGTGCTCCATTCCCTTTGGAAGTTTCGCATCAATTCCCCAAGACTCATCGGATCCCCTCTTGTTCTTCACCTTTCATCTCTTCCCCATCACTCACCTTGTCACCAATCCTCACAACCTCTTGGAGAAGCATTCAGGGACTTGATCCTCACCTAGGATCATATCAAGTGGTATCAGAGCTGACTCCACGCCAGGTTGTATCATTTCCGATCTATTACACCTCTTTACCTTCCGATCTGTTTTATCTGCTGACTGTTGGAATTTTCGTAAATTCGTCTTGTCTAATAAAATCGTGAGCTCTGTTGAATCTGCTTCAAAACAGAGTCTACTATTTGTTAAAATTGATTCTAGAATTTTTGAACATGTTTTGATAATTTTCCGAAGTTGATTTCGTCGAACAGTCACATTTAGAGGTTATCGGAATTTGAACAGTTATTTTCGTGTCAACTTGCTAGAATTGTTTAAAATCATTGGTTAATCCTAAAATCGTGAACTTTGTTGCATTGAAACCATGATTCAGTCTAGTATTTGTTAAAATTGACTCTGGAATTTTTGAACATGATTTGATATTTTATTCTGTTCGATCAAGTCAAACAGTTGTTTAGGATTCTAGAAAAGTTTCTGAGTTTTCTTTGTTGTGTTTCTTTGGGCATTTTTACTTGTTACTTGTTTGAATCTGAACAGGTACCATGGTGGGAACCAGCAATGGTGAAGAGGAAACGTCAAACTCCAACAAAGAACTCCTTGATTCCTTAAGAGCCATAATGGACGAAAGTATGGCAAGCATGAGAGCTGAATTAGAAAAATCAAGAAAAGCACGGAAGGAACAAGAGCTTAAACCAAAGCCACCAGACAACACATTAAGAACAACTTGGAGCAGCCCACATAAAATCTCTCTTACTCCAAAATCAAAATATGTGCTTTGTTCTGAATATCATTTGGCTAATGAACTCTTTAAATTTTCAGGAAAAAGAAGCTACCTAGAGTGGGAAACAAATATGGAAGATTGGTTTTACTATAACCACATCCCAAGAGAAAAGAGGGTAGCTCATGCAATTCGCCAACTCACAGGAGAAGCTTATCAATGGTGGATACGAAAGGTTGATGATCGCTGGAATTACAAGGAGCCCCCTATCACCTCGTGGAGAGATCTTAAGGAACTAATGAGGAATAAGTATGCACCAAATGGTTTAGTTCCAAAAGAAGCTTACAGTCCTCAGCCAAAGGAAGTATCCAAGAATGTTCTAAATGAGAAAATGAAGGCTAATGTAACCTCTCAACCAAAGAAGGTCGCTGAACAAGTCGTGGTTCACAAGCAAAGCCTAAATCCATCAATTGAAACAAGCAATGAACGTCCAAAGAAATGTAAGTCCTCTGATCTTTCAAAATCCAAGGAAGTTACTTGTTATAACTCTCAGAAGAAAGAACATTTTTCCAACACTTGCCCGGAAAAACAAGAGCCGAATATCTCTTCATTAGGATCAAAACTGAGTTCACCAAGTTCAAATGGTGGGGTAGTTAATCAAAGTTTAAAAACTTCCAGTTCTTGTATGATGCACTTGTTCTTGTCAAAGGATGATGATTCAGGTCATACTCTGGAGCATAAGGATGACAAAGCTGAAGGAAACATAAAAGAGAAGAATCCACATTCAGTGTCAACCACTTCAAAAGCTTGCCAAGATAACAAGACTGAGCGAAATGACTATGAAAACTGTTTGGTGACTAGACCATATCCAACACCGGCTGGCTGTGTTTCAAATATCACCGTCTCCAAAGCTGAAATGTTACCAAACATCCTACATGGTACTCAGGTAAGTTTAGCTTATGAGTTTATTCGATAGTGGAATAATTTCACATTCACTCGTAGCTTCAAACAACCTGTTTTGAATGTTGAAATTTCAAGTATAATACACTTGATTTTGTCTTTAAGTGCCGAGGAAGATACAGGTACCTTAGATGTGTGCACTGACCTGGTAGGAACCACCTCAACATGGAGCTTAACAATGGATCAAAAGGAGAAGCCACCAACTGTTTCACCACCAATCAAGACCCGAGGTAACTATCTTGACTCCCAAAGGCGAATGAAAGCTAACTTACTTTCTCTTGGTGCAGATTGTACAATGGTGAGTTCAAAATATTTTCAAGAAGATAAGACTACTCTTGTGCCATTGCCGGTTCATGAGTTTTATCTTGACAAAATCAAACCCAAAGAGAATCAAGAGCAAGATAAGAAATCTAATCTTTTTGCTAGGATTAGTAAGGTTAATGATGCTGAATATTTTGATCATAAAATATTTGTCTCTTTGGATAAATTCTCTTGTGTATCTAACCTTGCACCGGTGCCACCGAAAGTGAGCTTAACAAATTTTTGCAGGACTTGTCTTTAGGAAACAACTCACGGAAGCTTCCCTTTGATAACTTCTACGACTACAGTGTGATCCTGAGATATGATAATAAGATTCTTGTTAAATTCAAAGAAAACAGAGGACAAAGGATTAATGAAGCACTCGAGAACTACCAAGCTGATTTGGGTGCCAAAACCTTTGCTGATATTGGCGAGAAGAAACTATTTACTTATGCAGTTTTTTCCTCACAAGGAGTCTGAAGAATCTATACAAATTCATGCCATGATCGTTCTGAAGAAACAAGGACTTCATTTCAGCATCAAAATAAATTTAAAGGGCTTAACTTTGATAATATTACATCCGGGTCATATGGATGAATTCTTGATTACTAACATGGAATTTTCTTTTTGTCTTGTTAGGATAAAAGCAAGAGATCCTAAGGCTTACAAGAAAAAGATCTTTGAATTAAAGAATAGAAATGCAACTAAGGACATTGCAGGAAACGGCAAGCATGGGAACGCAGTCAAATTTTCTTCGAATTTCAAAGATGAACCACCAGATGCATTGCCTATGCTCAGAGATAAAGAACTTGAACTCGATAAGGTAAGTATCTTTGTTCCCAAGAATCATTTTATCCCTGATCACGCAGATATAATTCACTTGTCTCTGTCACAAGAGCCAAACAAAGGTTTTAGGGTAGTCTTGAAACATACAAGAAGAAGTGAAAAGAGAGAGGACGTAAAGAGAGAGGAAGACCTCCACGTCACGGCTAAGGAGCAGCCAGAAAAGGAGAAAGTATCCAATGAGTTAACTTGTGAACACAAATATGTGAGTTCTTCAAAATCTTTTAATCCTACTGGTAAGGACAAGAGCGCATTCATTCTTAAACCCCCTGTGAGTCCGTTTATGTATAAAGAAACTCTTATGAGTTTCACTAACCTTGCACCGGTGCTGCCGAGTAAGAAACCTTGTCATTTTCAGGACTTCGAAGTTGTATGCCCTAAATACAACTCAGGAATTGTCTCACTAATCTGTGGGAAGGAGAATCATATCGTCTTTGATCCAGGAGCACCCGTTGAAGCATTTCCTTATGACATGGGAAACAAGATAGGTAAGGAAATTGTTGTGCCTGATGCAACAGTTCAAAGGTATGCATTTCTTTTTGTTCCTAAATCTAAGTTGCTAGAATATGAACACATCAAAGAGATTTATATGTCAACTGTTGTTTTTAAAGATGTGATTCATTATTGTGAGAAATTTGAGCATAAGAAATTCTTTAGGCATGGAGGATTTTTGTTTGATAAAATGTGTGAACCTAATAGAAATTATGTGCTCATAGATATTGCTAATTTCTCTAATTTTGCTAGTGCTTCACCCAATGCTGAATTATTCTTTGGAGAAATTGTTTGTTATGATAGCATTCTGAATTTTAATAAACACTTAGATGATCATATTGAACCTTTGAAATCTGTTTTAGATGATCTAAGTAATAAATTGTGTGCTAGTCGGAATGACTATATTCTTTGCACCTATGATCTCTTGTCTCGAGTCTTTGTTGTGAGGATACAGGATATACAGGATGGAGAGCTAAATTTTCATGCACCTAGGACGTGGCTCTACCATGTTTGGCTTAAGAAAACTGTTGTTCAAATTGTTCTTAAACCAAAGGAGCGTTTGCTAGACATAGAGCATCAAAAGCCAGCAAACGAAGAGGAGAATATTAAGAACTTTGATATTGGTTACCAGTTTTGGATTCGTATGAAGGAGAAACGTTTTGCAGACCAAGAGGAGTTCAAACTAATGCAAGAAGGATATTGTTCACTTCGAGTCATAGAACAGATCCATTCCTACAAAATCTGCTTGAAAGGTGAGTATATTCCGACTTACTTCAAATATTCTAATTTAATCTTTTTCCTTGCAGATTGTTCGGATTTGAGGATGGATAGCATGGATAGCTTTGAGCTTGGAACTAATCAACAGCTTAAACCTGAGGAGCTGGGAGCTAAAGAACAACTAGACCACGCCTACCAGCTTGATCTCCAAGATTTGAGGTCAAATCCTTTTCAAGAGGGAGAGGATGATATGATTATGGCCAGCAAGGAGGAGGAACCTATGCAGCATGGAGACGACAAAGAGGAGCAAAGGCAGCAGCTTGAACCGGAGCTACAAGGAGCTGAAGATTTATGCATTTCTCCGGGTCCTATCACTCGGTCTAAACAAGAGAAGCTCAAGACCACTTTGCAACATCTCCTCAACACCATCTCGGGCAGTTTGGTGTGTGCTAATCCAGCCACATTGGTTGTGATCCAAGCCACCTAAACATTTATCAAGAGAGGTGGTGTGACTTACTCTCCTTTCCCCTTCAGTTGGTTTTGTCCCATTGGGTTTTCCAACTAAGGTTTTTAATGAGGTAAGCCATATCACTCACTCATCAGCCTCTTGATAAAGCCTAAGCCCACTTCTATCTCTTATCACAAAATAAAGGAAGCCCAAGTCCAAGAAGAGTCAACCGAAATTTGAAGACATGAAGAGTCATTTTTATGTTCAAACTTTGTTTTAATGTTATGTTATTTTAGAGATTTTCCCTTTACTCTCTTGCTGATTTAAACTCATGTAAGGCTTCATTTCTAAGTTATCAAACATCTTTTCATATTCTCAAACTCTCTGAAACTTGTTTGTTCATCCTTGCTTAAAGTGATCGGATCTTCATCCTCACACCAAGTAAGCCGAAAGTCTTAGGATCTTTCACACTCCTAGGAAGTTTCACTTCGATCCACCCCTTGTTCACCTCGTCTAGGGTCTTCACCCACGTCCAGAGCAAGCCAGAAAGTCCGAAGGTGCTCCATTCCCTTTGGAAGTTTCGCATCAATTCCCCAAGACTCATCGGATCCCCTCTTGTTCTTCACCTTTCATCTCTTCCCCATCACTCACCTTGTCACCAATCCTCACAACCTCTTGGAGAAGCATTCAGGGACTTGATCCTCACCTAGGATCATATCACCATATTACTCAAAGATATGCCTTACTCCCTAGTCAAGGAATTTCGTATCAAGTGGTGGGATAAATACAATCTAGACCGTTGTTCTCTCACCAACATATCCAAATTTTTCCAGCTAATAAACCAAGCTGAAGCCGATGTCAAAGCCATATCCAAATCTGTCCCTTTACTTACCCCAAGCCAACTAATTAAGCAATTTGGCTCTGACCCCAAAGAACCTATCCAAATCCCTTCTCCATCCAGAACCCAAAGCCCATCCAATTCAATAACATCAAACTCATCCCAAAAAACTAAAAAAAAAAACGAAGCCATCAAAAAGGCGCTAGCCGACCTAGCAAAACAGCTCGACTCCTCTGACGAAGAAGAGGAAGTTACGCAAGATAATACCTACACCTATGCCGGCCCATTTAGCCAAGACCCATTCGAACTCTAGAGTTCACAAGGTTATCTTAACACCTGATATTCGTATCAAAGTTAAGGCTATTCCGAAGCAAACGGCTTCGGTAAAGAATAATCAAATCCGTTGATAGCTGATGCTTTGCTCAAAAGCATATAAAAAAAAAAAAAAATGTAAAAATAGGATTTAATTTATGTATATTCTAGTAGACTATGTATATTACAGGAAACTTCAAGACTATTCCCCTATGACAAATCAATATACAGAGTCTATCTCTGACTCGCCTCGACAATTAAAGATACACAACAAAGAACAGATGGAACCCAAGCGAGACCCACAAGACGTAAGCAATGACATAATCAACCAGTGACGTAAGCAATGACGACTCCAAAATGTCGGCACCACAAATGGACGACACGTAGCAAAGCACTACTCAAGCCATCTGCACCACCACAAAGCGACACGTATCATCAACAGCGACCAACACGCAGTTATAAATATGCAGCTCCATTCAACTAAAGAGACACGCGATTTTCGCACAACTCTCTCTCTAGAAACTCAATCCCTCTCTAAGAACCCTCCGCAATATTCCTCAAGTGTAAAAGTTGTAATATTCAAGTTTTCTTTATTAAGTTTTATTTTGTATCCAAAGTTCTAAAATTAATAAAATTTTCAGTTTATAAGCAAATCTCTGTTCAAATTTAAATAAATAAAAAAAGAAAATGGTATCAGAGCCAAAAACGATTTTAAACAAATCATTGCTAAAGCAGCAAAGTTATAATTTAAAAACGTTTTCTAAAAACAAGTTTTCGTGTCCTCATACTAAACCTAAATTACCCTCTAGATCGTTTACTCACTTCTCTATCCTACCACTGTTGCAGTAGGTGTTCCAGGAGCCTTACTCCCTAGAGCTTCAAACAGGGGATTCTTGGTTTAAGGGGAAAAATAGAAAAACCCTCGACTTTTTCACTTTATTTTCATAGGCAGCGTTTTCAAATTTATTTCCATGTGTGGCTCTAATTAAAACTCTCATGAGCCTGATCTTGCACGTGATTATTGTTGGGTTTTTTTTTTTTTTTTTTTTTTGATTTGGTGTGAGTGTGAAGATATTGAAGAAAAGAGTCTTTTTGTTTTTGTTTTTTTCATCTGGGGTATTATTAGATGATGTAAAACCAAAAGTTATACAAACATCCAACGAAACTAAAGCCGGCAGGATAACAAACCATCACTGGAAAACTATGCACAAAGGAATGAGAAACTTATAAACTAAGACAAAGGGCAAATGAGATCCTAAACAACAAAGGGTACAAAGACTAAATCTGAAACATGAGAACAAAGTATTTGAGTCTGGAATCAAGCCAAACCACGAAGCCAACCACAACACCTAAAATGGAGGAGCCTTAACCGATAGCAAACCGAAGGGGACGACAATCCCAACCAACAAAAAGCGGTTTCACCTATAGCGGATGAAGACTACCACACTGAGAAGGAGGATTAGATCATATATCCTTTAACCGAATCAATTTTTTCTTTATACCCCTTCTTAATCTTTATACCCTTGATTAAATGAAATTACATCTTGCAAGCATAGAAAACGAAACTTTGTGAGTTCCTCTAAAACTTGGGGTCATTGGTCTTTGGACAATTGCAGATAGTTTGAGCATTTGAAGGAAATTTATCGCTAGATGACATAACCCAAGGAGTTACTGCAGAACGCAGCACTATCTACAGTCTAGGCGGGAGCTCGGGTTATAGCTCAACTCAATATACAAACGACTTGAAGAAATTCAAGAAAACTGCTCTTGAAAGCCAGACATTTGGTAGCAGCGGTTTGACCAGCGACAATGGTCACTACGTATCAGGCTCCTCTACCACCGCCGATGACGCCGTAGACCAACGTACAATGCATGAAATCAAACCGGATAAGAATACCGATGAGACAAGAGCTTCAAACAGGGGATTCTTGGTTTAAGAGGAAAAATAGAAAAACCCTCACTTTTTTCACTTTATTTTCATAGGCAGCGTTTTCAACTTTATTTCCATGTGTGGCTCTAATTAAAACTCTCGTGAGCCTGATCTTGCACATGATTATTGTTGGGGTTTTTTTTTTTTGATTTGGTATGAATGTGAAGATATTGAAGACTAACCAAAAAGAGAGTCTTTTTGTTTTTGTTTTTTTTTTCGTCTGGGGTAATTATTAGATGATGTAAATCCAGTTATACAAACATCCAACGAAACTCAAGCCGGAGGCCACACAAAAAGATGTCCCCAGAAACTAAATCCAGCAGATAACACACCATCCCGGAAAACTATGCCCAAAGGAATGAGAAACTTATAAACTAAGACAAAGGGCAAATGAGATCCTAAACAACAAAGGGTACAAAGACTAAATCTGAAACATGAGAACCAAGTATTTGAGTCTGGAATCAAGCCAAACCACAAAGCCAACCACAACACCTAAAATGGAGGAGCCTTAACCAATAGCAAACCGAAGGGGACGACAATCCCATCCAACGAAAAGCGGTTCCACCTATAGCGGATGAAGACTACCACACTGAGAAGAAGTTCCAAGGAATCCAGACCGGCAAGACGGGACCGAAGCCAAAAGATAACTAGATCGCGACAAAACTCCCAGATACGACGAAATCAAAGGAATACGATTGTACAACGTCTCTAAAGTAGAGACAAAGAGATCTCGATCAGATCTATAAAGTAGAGACAAAGAGCGAACCAAATTAACCCGGGCCACACCAAACTAACGAAAGACCGACAAGAGATTGAACGGGAAAGAGAGTAAAGCAAACTCTATTAATGGGTTTACAACTTTACAACTTTCTATTTTTCTTGGGTTTTTCCTTTTATCTTCTAAATAATTTATGTTAAAGTAGCCAATAGCTTTCTTATAAATAGTCCTCTAAAGCTTGTAAAGAGAATCATCTATCTTCGAACTGAATTAATAAAATTGTTTTTAAGCTTTGCAAAGAAGTGTATTCTTTACAATCTCAACCATCTGTTTTCCGTGAAGAAAACAGAGCTTTCTCCTTGTTTTTTCTACCTTCTCGGGAACTTGAGAAACAATTTTTTTTCGTGCTTCCGCTCCATCAGATAGACGCAAGTCCTGCTCTAATTAGATAAACCTAATACATTTTGAAACGTACAAGATAGACACAAGTCTGGCTTTAAGATAAACCTAATGAATTAGACATTGTCTATACTATTAATTGGGAAGAACTCTTTATAAAAAAGCTTTTAAAATGTAAAAAATTACATACAATGTCATTGCTTTAATTTCAATCAAAGAGTAAAAAAAATCCTTTATGGGCAATTTTGTCAAACTCACCAAATCAATGGACGCGGATCTTGGACCTTGGACGGGGATCTTCAGCTGGATATTGGACATTGGACGTGGACCTTATCGGGATCGTCTTCAAAGCATCTCAATCTTTTCTCGATCTCTTAGAGATTTTCCTTCAATCAAACCAAATAAAATGTTAGCTCTTTTTAAGATTTCCATAACTACCGTGTAGATTTAATTCCGAGCATTAATATTAAGAATATCCCTAAAATAGCTATCATAATTTCGTGATATCTCTAATTACATTCCAGTGTTTGTTTATATTTAAAATATAACTAGATTCGGACCCACGCACGTCATAGAGTTATGTTTATAAATATTTTATTAGATATAATATATATAATCCAAATTCATACAAATTATGTATTCGGTTTAATTTTAATCTAATTTATAAATATTAAAAATAATAATAATTTCATCAGTATTTTGACACTCGGACAGATCTTAATGTTATACCAGAATTAACCGTGAACCAGATTAGTGATAAATAATATTTATACGTACTAAACTCGTGAACTATCAATTTGGATATAAAATCGCCAAGAACGATTAAAATTAAAATAATCGGGTCCGCGTGTTTTTTTTTTTAAATTTATGAAATTTTATACTTACGATTGAATTTAGGTTTATTCTTAGTACGAATGTACATAATTCATATTCTGTTGTGTTCCATCTCGTTTTGTCCTTTAATTATTCATAGTCCTATCAAGTAGATCAAACACGGAATCCCCGACCTGTCCCGCAGTGGGTTATATGATTTTTTGACCTGCACCAAACTGCAATCCGCGACTCACCAAATAAAAATAATTAATATATACCCACCCCGCTTAAATCTGCGGATACCCGCAGATAACCAGTAAATATTTAAATAATAAATTTCTTAATAATTTTAGTACAATTAATATTTATTAATAAATTTTTAGTATTAAAAACATAAATTCCCAATTAAAAAAATATTTGGATATATATATATATATATATTACATTTTTAAAATTTAACTACTAAATTTTATAAAATAATAGTAATTAATATTTTATTTTTTTAATACGGGTACTCACAAACCCACTTTACAAAATATGATGACCCGCACTCGTGATCCGTGGTTTGAAAAAAGAAATTTGAACCAAATCTGCCCCGCAGCGGGTCTAACAGGCCGGAACCCGCAGGTTATGAATCAAATTGAAAAGGCTAGAACTGTCAAGCAGGTTAAACCTACAACCCGAGATCCGCTCTGCAGCGGATTATATTAATTTTTGACCCGTATCAAACCGCACGTATGTTTTCATTATTCAAAATTAATGATAATTTGAGAATTGAATTTACCTACACAAATTTTTTAATCCTCTATCGTCCAAAATTCTTATCCCATTTTTATTGAATATCGTTCGAGTAATATTTTTTGTTATCCAAATTAACCGAACATGTCTCATACCCACTATTTTTTGTTCTAATATCAAAAATAGACTGACATTTAACATAACAGATTGATTTAGTTGAATAACAATATTAGAGTAATCAAAATTTAATTACCGTTTTTGAAAGTATATGTACTTAGTAAAATGAATTACTTAAAAAACTTCAGATAATTTGGAAAAATAAAATTATATACATATGAAAATATATTTAATGTGATTTTTTATTGGACATTTATGTTTTTACAAAACATATTAATACAATATAGAATATGCCTTCTGTTAGTTAATATATCGGGCATTTATGTGTACCTTTTGTTAGTAATAATTTTTATTACTAAATTTTATATATTAGTACTTGTAACTATATTATCTTTCTATAAAGAAATGTCATATTAATATATGTATAGATTTGTTATATTTTGAATAATATTTTCTTTATAAACGTATTGGTATTAAACATATGAGCAAGATTCAGATTTTGAAAAATAAATTATAGTGTTCAATTTATTATTATAGGTTAACAAAATCTTAAATTTACACATAAATCTTCTTATAAAATATTTTGTTAGAGATTTCTGATTATATGAAATTATTTATTTTATATTTAAAAAATCTTTTAAAACCAGGACTTGTAGCCTAGCGGTTGTGCTATGGCTGTCACTGTGTCACCACCTGGGTTCGAGCCCAGCATAATGCAAAATTAGTTGTTGACAAAAAAAAAAAAAAACTTTTAATTGTGTTTGGATACATGAATATAAGTTAAGATACAAAGACATTTTTGCCATTAATAGATTTATTTTTTGTTCTCTTTTCCAATGGTATTTCATGTAAATATTTTAAAACTCTAATGTTTCTTTTAAATAGTGTTTTCCTTTTAATAGTATAGATAATTAATCAGAAATACACAAAATATTTATTAAAATCAATAAATACTTATTTAATTATTAGTTTCAACAAAATTCACTATGCAAAAGTAACAAAAACGAATAGATTACATTTTATGATATATTTATTTTGTTCCATATATATCCTTAAAAATAAAACAAATATGTGACTTTACTTGTGATCCAACCAATTTAACTTGGTGTTCCCGATGGTTTGATACATTTTTCAATTCACCATCAAATTTGGTTTCACATTTTTTTACATTTAAAAGTGCAGTGGCATTCCGGTTCCTTCAATTTTGGTTTCTTGCAAATAGCAGTCCCATTATGTGTCCTGGCACATTCTGGTATCTGAAATTTTGGTTTCTTGCAAATACCAGTCCCATTATGTTTCCTGGCACATATTTTAGTACAAATACGAGGCCCACATGGATCTGAACTAAACATACAGAGTTTAGTGCCATTATAACAAAAATGCTTCGTATCTACAACTTCAGAACACATTTTTTGTCCTTCTGTTTCTTTCACAATCACTCCTACAATAATAAAAGTTTAAGACATAAAATATCAGTTTCTATTTAGAATAAAATATATTGTTATTATTTTATTCATAAAAACTGATGTTTGAGGAGTTTTAGGCATATTAATAAAATTAGGTAAGAGCTTGTGTCATGCACGGATAAATTTTATGCTATTTATGTTTATTATAATTTTATTTATAGTAATATATATACTGTAAACTTTCAATATATGGATTTTCAATACGTTTTAAAATAAAAAAAGTTGTTGTGTTTGGTTTTATTAGAAAATTAACAATATATTCATTTAATTATTATATACATGGAAAATATGTTTATGGTTTTAAATGTAATGTAATTAAATGTTAATTGATGTAAATATTATTTAATTGTAATTTAAATTAATTTTAAATGAGGTTGATGTGATTTTTTAGTGTTTGCCATATGAGATAAGGCTAGTCGAATAAGAAAATAAATAATAATATTAGTGTTTGGAAATGGAATAACTATGGTTACAAAATAAATTAATTAAAAAGTGTTAGGAAACATTATGTGCTTGACGCGCCGACAATGTCTATCTTTTTATAAATTGATGATTAGTTAGAATTTGGGCTATGCACGAGCATATTTTATACTCGTCATGTTCCGTATTTATCTTATTTCCTAGATGTTCATATATTTTAATAAAACATATTAAAAATTAATTATAAATGCATCCTTTTTGTGATTAACAATTTTCAATAACTTTAAACCAATAGTATTCAAATATTTTTCTTAAAGTTTAGAATTCTTCATCAATAGCTAATAAAACTTGCATTGAAAATAGAAAAATTACAAATTTTTGAAACATTTTTTTTTTAGAAATAGGATTAAAAAAGGAACAAAAGGAGTACTGTTAATAGTCTTATTTATAGTAATATATATACACATATATATATATATGTGTGTGTGTGTGTCATTAATTTATTATAAAATTTAATACATTTAAAGCTAACCAAACTGTTGTGTTTGGTTACCTATTTATTGTTATGTAAAAAACATTTCATGATATTTATTTATGGAAAATATATATTGAAATTCATTATTTAAATGTAATGTAACTAAATGTAAATTGATGTAAATCAGCAAATGTTAGTGTTTGAGATATGGAATAAGGCTAATAAAATAAGGAAACTATTTTAAATATGAGTGTTTGGCAAATGGAAAAGCTGATTAAATAAAAACTATTTAGAATAATTGTATGGAATTCATGTGGAATCTAGAGGAAACAATAATTCTCAGCCTTCTGTACCAAAAAATAATTATCAAAATTATCAAAATGCAATCTAAAATATACATACATGATCAAAATACTAATTCATAATATTCTAACTTTGTCTTTAATGGATTAAATCAATACACAAAAAAAAACTAAAACTTAAGAAAATCTATTTTGGAGCTATAAAACTGCTTTGTTTTGTGACTAACATGCCAAATAAATTACCAAAAATTCTTTACATATATTTTCTGCACTGATATAGTAATTAAGTAATGGTAGTTTCTGGTTTAGTTTATGCCTTTTTGGAATCTTTGCATGAAAAAATAACTACGTGTATAATAATTGAATAAAATTGTGAATAGGATGAATAACCATGAAACTAGTAAAATTTTACAAAGTTATCATACAAATGTATGAATTATAGAACTAACAAAGTTATATAAAGAAAATTCAAATATGTCATTGGATTTGGTCTTCTAAGTCTAGCATAAAACAATTGCACTCAATTATTTATATTTGGCAGAAATTTAATATTAAGTATTGAATTTGATGTTATATAATTCTATAACTAAAATAAAAGAGTAAAGTCTCGCTATCTAATTCATATACAAATAGGTTCGACATAATATAAATGAGTATTTTTTTAAGGGAAATAACATGTTAAAATCATCTTTATTTTAAACTAATTATTTATAAAATATTTAAATGATGGTATATATGAATACAAACCTATAGCGAGAACGGTGAAGATGGTTAGGATGGTGACCGGGAGACGATTGAGTTTACTCATCTCATACGCTAAGACCAAACTGGTGATTTTGTTTTTTAACTTACTTTTTTTTTTGTAACAAATTGATGATGTTTTAAAAGTTAGTAAAACAGCAATGTTTACAAAAATATATATAGAAATTTAGATGTATCACATTTTTCCTACATCTAATCTAAACCTCCTTAAATTATGGATCTAATTTCTAAAACGTAGATTTTTTTTCAACCAGCCACTAATAAACTTAAAGGAAGACTTGTTGATTAGTTTTCTATTCTTACTTTTAAAGACATGGTTTCTCCGGTTTTCCATCATGAATTTTTTTCACTGATACGTAAAAGTCTTAGAACCACAATTTTTTTTGTTTTCAATCACACAATTAAACTAAAATATATTTATTCATGAATTTTTCTCATATATTTTTTTTGTTTTCCATCATGAATTTTTCTCACTGATATGTAAAAGTCTTAGAACCACAATTTTTTTTGTTTTCAATCACACAATTAAACTAATATATATTTATTCTATTGGTGATTCATTCGGGAGGGGAACAATTAAAAAAAATATTCAACACATATAGAAAAGGTGAATGGGTTAAATAACCCGTCTTACAGATTAAACGACATGGAATAAAGAAACTTAATGCTTGGATAGCTTGCTCATACTCATAAATGTTAATAGTTGTTGCAAAAGCCCAAAATAATTCCTTGCATGGATAAACTCTCTTAAGGTTCCGTAGAATGTAGCGTGCGCACATTCCATGTTCCACTTTAGGCAATTCTTGGTCAACAACATTTATCAAATCCTGTCATTTAAAAGAATACATATTATAATGATTTTAATAACATTTTTTTTTAGAGAAATTCCCTCAAATAGCACAAAAGAAGTTTTTGTGACAAATTTACCACATATTTTCATTTATGACAAAAATAGCATTTTAATAAAGGGTAATAATTTAATTTTTGGTTTGGGTTAAGTATTTTAGAATTTAGGGTATAGTTTTTAGGAGTATGAGGTATGGTTTAGGGTTTACGGTTTAAAAAACCCTAAACCCTAAATCCTAAACCCTAAAAATATGAGGTTAAGAGATTTGTGCTATATAAGAGAATTGACCTTTAATAAAAATGCTATTTTTGTCCTAAATAAAAATGTGTGCTATTTATGTCACAAAAACTTAATTTTGTGCTATTTTTGAGAATTGTCTTTTTTTAAATGTAATGTTAAATTTAATTCAAAAGAAAATATCAGTTTTACATCAAGTGCAACTTTTTGTTTCAAAAGAAAAAAAATTACAAGTTTTTAGCTTCTAGATTCGAACCACATTTGCAGTCCATTTCTATATCGCTTATCACCAAGAGCTTGAATTGCTGAAAGTTGATTCCTTACTTGTTTGTCAATCCATCGAATGAGAGTAGCTGCTGAGGTTGGATTCTCGCCATGCCGTCTTGTGTTTCTCTCTCTCCATACTGCATGAATCGAGGCTTAGAAAACGTAGCAATCTGATACATAGGTTACAATCGATGGCCAGTCATTTGTGTACCTTAATTGAAGTATGTTTTTGGCAAGTGATGTCCAGATTTCTGAGGTGTATTGATATGTCTGCATTTTAAATAATTTATGCATACACTTTCCTTCCTATTTGCTCAGTTTCACCTCGAGTTCACAGCATTTCTAGTCCCTTTTTCCTATGTTTTTGCACTTAGGAGTGTTTGCATTAGCATTTGCATACATGTTGCATTTTGGAGCTAAAACAGGTACAACTTGGAGCTGTCATGGATGCTGGGATCAAAACAGAGAAGACAGAACGAGAGGAGTAGACTAACAACTCGACCTCTGCCCTCGCAGTCCAACTCGACCTCTGCCCTCGCAGTCCAACTCGACCTCTGCCCTCGCAGTCCAACTCGACCTCTGGCACTCACCCACTCGACACCACTCGGGTTCCCAACTCGACGTCCAACTCGACCTCTGCCCTCGCAGTCCAACTCGACCTCTGCCCTCGCAGTCCAACTCGACGTCTGGCACCCACCCACTCGACACCACTCGGGTTCCCAACTCGAGCTCATCACCCGAGTCATCATCTTTGGCCCTCTAAATCACTTTTCAGCCTCGTTTCAACTTCACAAGTGCCAAACTAGGGAAGATCGCATCAGTTGAAGACAAGGGAAGTAATGTGCACCAACCAGCGACCCCATCTCCAGTTGACCACAAACATGCCATCTTGAAGACTGACACAACTCGACACCACTCGACCAGACTTAGTCGAGCTGCACCATCCGCGGAGACTTAGCTATCTTTCTTTATCTTTTTTAGTTTTAAGGTTTTCCACATTTTACTATAAATACCCATGTTGGGTATTAACCAGGGGATCTTGGATTTATCTTGAGGGTTTCTCTCTGCCTCCAAACATTGTTCTTAGTGTTTTTCATTTTGTAATTCAGATTTCTCTTAATCTAGTACTTAGTTTGCTTTGATTTTGTGCAGTCTTACTATTCTCATCTCAATCTATCTTTCTAAACTATTTTCAATGAATTCTGAAATGTTTAATTTTTCTGGGTTTATGTTCATCATTATGTGTGAGTAGTTTTTAGGGTTCTTGAGAATGGGATAGATTAGTGATGAATCTCTGATCTTCTAAGGTGTTTGATTTTATTTATGTATGGATCCCTTGTGGATTAGTGTTCTTAATGCTGGTTTCTCTCTGATCAATTGGAATTAGATCTCAAGCATTTCCACACCCAAAAAGTGTTTGATGAAATGCTTGAACAACTAATGCCAGAGATTTGCATTCCTAGCCTAAGATTTTGGATGTTTAGGGTGTTCATTGACATAAACAGGTTGGATCTTAATGCCTGCTAGGGTAGATTTCGTCAGAGACATCTGAGTCTGGAACTGCCATTGCTTGAGGTCATCTATCACGAGAGTGGATTTGGTTGCTTGTGAACCTGTTGTCAGGGATTAGCTCTGTTTGAGTTTTGTCAGCGCCTTAAGTAGATTGTAGAGGAATCACTGGTCGATTACCCCATCCTCGAGAGTTTGCTTGCCTTGATTGATTTTACTTCGTTTCACTTATTTGCCCCGTTTTTCCATTGTCTTGACTTAGTTTTATTTACCAAGTTCGCTTGCTGCACTAACAGTTTTATTTGCTGCACTAGCAGTTTTACTTGCTACACTAGCAGTTTTACTTAGTTTTTATTTTGCATATTTCCTGCGTTGCTTAGTTTCTTAGACACCCAAAAATCAATTTGTTCGGCTTGACTTAAGTGACTTTGATTGCATTATATTTGCTAGCATCTCACCCATTTGGATTGACACCTACATACTACAGTGACATGTTAGCTGTGTAGGAATTGATAGACTCATAGCTTACTGTTTCCCATATTCAGCTTTTGTGATATTTTACTTAGGAAAGGCATAAGTGGCAGGGGATTTACATCCAGTGGGACAAGTGCCTATTGCTAGGCTTTCCTTGCCTACAAGCTAAGTACTGAGAAAAAATCCTACTATCATGTATCCACATGAAAAGGAGATATGGTCCCATGTTTCAAGAGAGTTTGAGCAGAAGACACATGTCCCCGATGATCCCACATTCCAATTGATCATACGATCCCCTGTTGAGAGGTGGTTGTGTATCGCAAGCCAAGTGCAAAAGGAAAACTTTAGTGTTGCATGGATAATTTGAGAATTGAATTTATCTACACAAATTTTTTAATCCTCTATCGTCCAAAATTCTTATCCCGTTTTTATTGAATATCGTTTGAGTAATATTTTTTGTTATCCAAATTAACCGAACATGTCTCATACCCACTATTTTTTGTTCCAATACCAAAAATAGAATGACCTTTAACATAACAGATTGATTTCGTTGAATAACGATATTAGAGTAATCAAAATTTAATTACCGTTTTTGAAAGTATATGTACTTAGTAAAATGAATTACTTAAAAACTTCGTATAATTTGGAAAAATAAAATTATATATATATGAAAATATATTTAAAGTGATTTTTTTATTGGACATTTATGTTTTTACAAAACATATTAATAGAATATAGAATATGCCTTCTGTTAGTTAATATATTGGGCATTTATGTTTACCTTTTGTTTGTAATAATTGGTATTACTAAATTTTATATATTAGTACTTGTAACTATATTATCTTTCTATAAAGAAATGTCATATTAATATATGTATAGATTTGTTATATTTTGAATAATATTTTTCTTTATAAACGTATTGGTATTAAACATATGAGCAAGATTCAGATTTTGAAAAATAAATTATAGTATTCAATTTATTATTATAGGTTAACTCTTTAATTTACACATAAATCTTCTTATAAAAGATTTTGTTAGAGATTTCTGATTATATGAAATTATTTATTTAATATTTAAAAAATCTTTTAAAACCAAGACTTGTAGCCTAGCGGTTGTGCTATGTGAAACGCCCCGACCCGTTTTTTTTTTTTTTTTTAATATTCCCATAAATACTAAAAACCTCCAGCGGCGAAAATCAATTAATTAACTCAACCATAAAACAACATTCAACGATTTATTATAACCAAATAAATTCGTAACGGCAATAACTAACGACCTAACGGTTTACGACAATTCAATAATAACAAAACAATCAGCAGTAAATAAATTAAGCACAACCCTCCCGGTATGTCATCTTATCCCGCAGCCGCAGTCCCACGAGCTCCAGCTAACAATCCTTATCTTTTTCTTTACCTGCGCCATTACGAATAGACGCAGTCAGTATTTAATAAATACTGAGGAGGCGATCAACCCGTCTACTAGGTCAATAACAGACAGACGACTACAGAAAACTTCCCAGCATAATAATATGCTCGGGATTTGACAAGCAGCAAACACAGCATTTAATTAAATTATTTCCACACTAAAATAATTAATTAAAATCAACAAAGCAACAATTTAAATAAATTCAACAATTCAGCAATTAAATTATTTTTACACCAAAAATAATTAATTAAATTCAACAAAACCACAATTTAATTACAGTAATTAAATTCAGCAATTTCCTAGATTTAATCAACTCATAATTAATTTTTAACACCACATCAAACACCAAAAATTACGGAAATAAATCCTACGCATAAATTAAACCAGAATCCTCTAAGTTCAAATCCACCACGACATCTGCACTCACCTTAGCTAAAAACAAAAACTTCCGCAACAATTTTTCTAATTTTTTCTCCAATTTTCTGGGACTCCCTGAGACGAATACACACTAGAAAAATAACATAAAAAGAAACTTACACTACCCACCATTTTGATAATCACAAAACGACAAAAATTGCAACTATATAAGTCGTAAGTCATCTTCTTCATGAAAACGACCAATTCTGCAATTACACAACACCACCGCAACACCACTGCCACCGGAGTGAGCTCACCTCGACCACCGGCGTACATACTCCCATCACGCCTCCGTTCTACGTTCGTCTCCGCCGCAACCACCGTCAAGTCACCCACAAGACGTGGCGATCACAGATCCGAACCACAACGATAACAAGAAATAAAAGAGAAAGCTCCTGAGATGGCGAGAGAGAGACCCGTACCGTAAGAGATGAGGCACGACTCAAGCTTCTCACACACGGCAACGGCGAAACCCACTCCGGTCGATCCAAACTTCTCGACCAACACCACCGCTTGAAAGTTATCTCCTTCTCCTTCCTTCCACGCCGAAAACCAACGCAGCTCTCTCTCTTGACGGCTAGGTTAAGATGAACAGGGAGATGTGTCCGCTTATACACACATATACAAGCAAGTTCTCGTATTACACCGAACAGTCCTCCGGCTTTTCTCAATTTCACAAATTGACCCCAAAACTCCTTAATCAATAATTTAACCCATACAACTTTCCAATTCGATCAATTAAACCCGTAACTTTCCGAAATCACCAATTGGCCCCAAACTTCAAAACTTATCAATAAAACCCGCCTGCAACTCCTGGATTAAATCAAATCAACCCCTAACTTTCGAATTCAACAAATACACCCCCCTTATTGGTTTGCGGATGTTACACTATAGCTGTCACTGTGTCACCGCCTGGGTTCGAGCCTAGCATAATGCAAAATTAGTTGTTGACAAAAAAAAAAAAAAAAAAATTTAATTGTGTTTGGATACATGGATATAAGTTAAGATACAAAGACATTTTTGCCATTAATATATTTATTTTTTGTTCTTTTCCAATGGTATTTCATGTAAATATTTTAAAACGCTAATGTTTCTTTTAAATAGTGATTTCCTTTTAATAGTATAGATAATTAATCAGAAATACACAAAATATTTATTAAAATCAATAAATACTTATTTAATTATTAGTTTCAACAAAATTCACTATGTAAAAGTAACAAAAACGAGTATATTACATTTTATGATATTTTTATTTTGTTCCATATATATCCTTAAAAATATAACAAATATGTGACTTTACTTGTGATCCGACCAATTTAACTTGGTGTTCTGGATGGTTTGATACATTTTTCAATTCACCATCAAATTTGGTTTCACATTTTTTTACATTTAAAAGTGCATGGCATTCTGATTCCTTCAATTTTGGTTTCTTACAAATAGCAGTCTCATTATGTGTCTTGGCACATTCTGGTATCTTAAATTTTGGTTTCTTGCAAATACCAAATCCCATTATGTTTCCGCACATATTTTGGTACAAATACTGAGGCCCATGGATCTGAACTAAACATACATAGTTTAGTGCCATTATAACAAAAATGCTTCAGATCTACAACTTCAGAACATATTTTTTGTCCTTCTGTTTCTTTCACAATCACTCCTACAATAATAAAAGTTTAAGACATAAAATATCAGTTTCTATTTAGAATAAAATATATTGTTATTATTTTATTCATAAAGACTGATGTTTGAGGAGTTTTAGGTATATTAATAAAATTAGGTAAGAGCTTGTGTCATGCACGGATAAATTTTATGCTATTTATGTTTATTATAATTTTATTTATAGTAATATATATACTGTAAACTTTCAATATATAGATTTTCAATACATTTGAAAATAAAAAAGTTGTTGTGTTTGGTTTTATTAGAAAATTAACAATATATTCATTTAATTATTATATACATGGAAAATATGTTTATGGTTTTAAATGTAATGTAATTAAATGTTAATTGATGTAAATATTATTTAATTGTAATTTAAATTAATTTTAAATGAGGTAAATGTTTAATTAAATGTAATGTAGTTAAAATGTTAAATGTTAGTTGATGTGATTTTTTAGTGTTTGCCATATGAGATAAGGCTAGTCTAATAAGAAAATAAATAATAATATTAGTGTTTGGAAATGGAATAACTATGGTTACAAAATAAATTAATTAAAAAAGTGTTAGGAAACATTATGTGCTTGACGCGCCAACAATGTCTATCTTTTTATAAATAGAAGATTAGTTAGAATTTGGGCTATGCACGAGCATATTTTATACTCTTCATGTTCTTTATTAATCTTATTTCTAAGATTTTCATATATTTTAATAAAACATATTAAAAATTGATTATAAATGCTTCCTTTTTTGTGATTAACAATTTTCAATAACTTTAAACCAATAGTATTCAAATATTTTTCTTAAAGTTTAGAATTCTTCATCAATAGCTAATAAAACTTGCATTGAAAATAGAAAAATTACAAATTTTTGAAACAATTTTGTTTTTAGAAATAGGATTAAAAAGGAACAAAAGGAGTACTGTTAATAATCTTATTTATAGTAATATATATACACACATATATATATATATATGTGTGTGTGTGTGTGTCATTAATTTATTATAAAATTTAATACGTTTAAAGCTAACCAAATTGTTGTGTTTGGTTACCTATTTATTGTTTTGTAAAAAACATTTCATGATATTTATTTATGGAAAATATATATTGAAATTCATTATTTAAATGTAATGTAACTAAATGTAAATTGATGTAAATCAGCAAATGTTAGTGTTTGAGATATGGAATAAGGCTAATAAAATAAGGAAACTATTTTAAATATGAGTGTTTGGCAAATGGAAAAGCTGATTAAATAAAAACTATTTAGAATAATTGTATGGAATTCATGTGGAATCTAGAGGAAACAATAATTCTCAGCCTTCTGTACCAAAAAATAATTATCAAAATTATCAAAATGCAATCTAAAATATACATACATGATCAAAATACTAATTCATAATATTCTAACTTTGTCTTTAATGGATTAAATCAATACACAAAAAGAAAACTAAAACTTAAGAAAATATATTTTGGAGCTATAAAATTGCTTTGTTTTGTGACTAACATGCCAAATAAATTACCAAAAATTCTTTACATATATTTCTGCACTGATATAGTAATTAAGTAATGGTGGTTTCTGGTTTAGTTTATGCCTTTTTGGAATCTTTGCATGAAAAAATAACTACGTGTATAATAATTGAATAAAATTGTGAATAGGATGAATAACCATGAAACTAGTAAAATTTTACAAAGTTATCATATAAATGTATGAATTATAGAACTAACAAAGTTATATAAAGAAAATTCAAATATGTCATTGGATTTGGTCTTCTAAGTCTAGCATAAAACAATTGCACTCAATTATTTATATTTGGCAGAAATTTAATATTAAGTATTGAATTTGATGTTATATAATTCTATAACTAAAATAAAAGAGTAAAGTCTCGCTATCTAATTCATATACAAATCAATCAAGGTACACAAATGACTGGCCATCGATTGTTACCTATGTATCAGATTCTAATCTCGACAGAACATGGAGTTTCCTTGCCCGCTACGTCTTCTAAGCCTCGATTCATGCAGTATGGAGAGAGAGAAACACAAGACGGCATGGCGAGAATCCAAACTCAGCAGCTACTCTCATTCGATGGATTGACAAACAAGTAAGGAATCAACTTTCAGCAATTCAAGCTCTTGGTGATAAGCGATATAGAAATGAACTGCAAATGTGGTTCGAATCTAGAAGCTAAAAACTTGTAATTTTTTTCTTTTGAAACAAAAAGTTGCACTTGATGTAAAACTGATATTTTCTTTTGAATTAAATTTAACATTACATTAAAAAAAGGCAATTCTCAAAAATAGCACAAAATTAAGTTTTTGTGACATAAATAGCACACATTTTTATTTAGGACAAAAATAGCATTTTTATTAAAGGTCAATTCTCTTATATAGCACAAATCTCTTAACCTCATATTTTTAGGGTTTAGGATTTAGGGTTTAGGGTTTAAAAAACTCTAAACCCTAAACCATACCTCATACTCCTAAAAACTATACCCTAAATTCTAAAATACTTAACCTATACCAAAAAATTAAATTATTACCCTTTATTAAAATGCTATTTTTGTCATAAATGAAAATATGTGCTAAATTTGTCACAAAAACTTCTTTTGTGCTATTTGAGGGAATTTCTCTAAAAAAAATGTTATTAAAATCATTATAATATGTATTCTTTTAAATGGCAGGATTTGATAAATGTTGTTGACCAAGAATTGCCTAAAGTGGAACATGGAATGTATGCTACATTTTAAGGAACCTTAAGAGAGTTTATCCATGCAAGGAATTGTTTTGGGCTGTTGCAACAATTATTAACATTTATGAGTATGAGCAAGCTATCCAAGCATTAAGTTTCTTTATTCCATGTCGTTTAATCTGTAAGACAGGTTGTTTAACCCATTCACCTTTTCTATATGTGTTGAATATTTTTTTTTAATTGTTCCCCTCCCGAATGAATCACCAATAGAATAAATATAATTTAGTTTAATTGTGTGATTGAAAACAAAAAAAATTGTGGTTCTAAGACTTTTACGTATCAGTGAAAAAAATTCATGATGGAAAACCGGAGAAACCACATCTTTAAAAGTAAGAATAGAAAACTAATCAACAAGTCTTCCTTTAAGTTTATTAGTGTCTGGTTGAAAAAAAATCTACGTTTTAGAAATTAGATCCATAGTTTAAGGAGGTTTAGATTAGATGTAGAAAAAATGTGATACATCTAAATTTCTATATATATATTTGTAAACATTGCTGTTTTACTAAGTTTTAAAACATCATCAATTTGTTACAAAAAAAAGTAAGTTAAAAAACAAAATCACCAGTTTGGTCTTAGCGTATGAGATGAGTAAACTCAATCGTCTCCCGATCACCATCCTAACCATCTTCACCGTTCTCGCTATAGGTTTGTATTCATATATACCATCATTTAAATATTTTATAAATAATTAGTTTAAAATAAAGATGATTTTAACATGTTATTTCCCTTAAAAAATACTCATTGAAGTATGTTTTTGGCAAGTGATGTCCAGATTTCTGAGGTGTATCCACATGAAAAGGAGAGATGGTCCTGTGTTTCAAGAGAGTTTGAGCAGAAGACACATGTCCCCGATGATCCCACATTCCAATTGATCATACGATCCCCTGTTGAGAGGTGGTTGTGTATCGCAAGCCAAGTGCAAAAGGAAAACTTTAGTGTTGCATGGGTAAACCAAACTCTTGTGTGCCAAGTTACCTTGTTTTAGGTGCTACGTGTGTGATTCCAAGTGTCCTTAGTACAGAAAGTTGATTTAAAATTGTCTCTCTTGCCTTTCCACAACACAATATCCCTTGAGTTTTAATCCCTGCTCTGTCGTTACAGGTTTAGAGCGCTTTCGATCTTGTTTGGCACTTCTACTCTATGCCTTCTTCTTCTGTGTAGGTTACAGGCTCCTTCTACTGTTTCATCTCATCCTATCTCCAGATCAATAATTCCTCTCGGACCTACATCATTCATCAAACAACCCAAGTTGGACCAGTTGTCAAACTAAAAGGAGGTGAGGACTACATGGCCAATTTCGACTTTACAGAGAGCTTTCATTGATGTTCTATATTTTAAGAGTTTTTTTCCACATCCAAGAACCCAAGCTGGTTGTGTCTCGAGTGACCAGAAAAGACTTGCTTGATTAAATAGGTTTTTATCCACTGCACCCATATAGAAGACCCGTGGGAGACTATTCTCCATATCACTTTCAGGCAGCTTACATCATTTGCCTCTTTCAGAGATCGATGACCAAGCCCTCCTTCTTGTTTCGGCTTACACACCTCTTCCCATGCAATTTTTGCTTTTTCAGGATTCAAATCTGTTCCCGACCATAGAAATGAAGAACACATTTTTTCAATCTCTCGAATACAGGACTTTGGAAGTCAAAAGCAGCCAGCCAAAAGATTGTGTTACTCCATGCTACTGTACTTATCAAACTTACTCTTCCAGCGAAAGAGAGGAAGCGAGTTGTCCATTATCTTATTTTGCTCCTGATCTGTTCCAACCATGGAGAATAATCTGAAGTTGTAGGTCGTTTAGTGACCAATGGAAGTCCCAAATATCTCACCGGTAGCTGTCCTAAAGCAAAAGGAAAGCGGTATGTCATTTCTTGATGTACTCTTTTTGGGAATACCGCAAAATACATCATTTTCAATACTGAACTTTAGTCCCGACCTTTGAGAAAACCCCTCAAAAACATTAACAATCCCTTCTATTGAATGAGCTTTTCCATCTGTAAGGACCATGATGTCATCTGCGAACTTAGGTGAGTTAAGCCTATATTCTTGCATCTTAGGTGATATCCAAACTCTTTTGCCCCTGCAGCCTTATCAAACATTTTTGAAAGGATGTCCATACTAATAACAAACAGGTATGGTGAAAGAGAACAACCTTGACATAACCATCTTGTACTTCCGAAATAACCCACAAGCTCTCCATTTACTTGAACCGAACCGAAAAAGAAGCCATCATAATACATAGTGAAATCCAGTGTATAAACTCCGGTGGGAAATTCATGGCTTGAAGAGTGTCAATAAGGAAAGACCATTGAACTGAATCAAATACTTTGTTTTATAGCGTTTTTTTTTACATCGAGCCGAGACAGTATCTTTGTGATAGTCTTTGACTAACTCCATTGCCAACAGCAAATTCTCAATTAATAATATGTCCTTCAAACGCTGATTGATTCCCCCAATGAATATTGGTAGCACCAACTTCAGTCTATTAGCAATGAGTTTTAAATCACTTTATAGATCACATTGCAACATTAGATCGGGCGGTAATCTTTCATTTTCCTCAAGATCTGTCTTTTTTGGAATTAAAGCTAGAATGGTGGAATTAATCCCCTTGGTTAAAAAACCTTTCACAAAAAAAGACTGTGCCGCCGTAATAAACTCATCTCCAATAATATCCCAAGATGCTTTGTAAAACTCCAATGTAAACCCATCAGGTCCAGGGGACTTGTCATTTTGGCATAAAAATAGTACCTTCTTAATCTCTTCACCCATGACCATAGTTGTTAGTTTCGGCTCTGTCCTCCACCGAGCAGCAAAAAGGTAACAAATTCTCCAATTCTTCCACTGAAATGCATGTATATTCTTCCACTGAAATTCTCCAGTATTTTATACTGGAATTAGGGTGAACACAATTCCATCTTCAAGTTTTAGATCCGCTTTAAAAGCTTCTTAATAAACCATAGTCAACTTTCTGTGTTTTCAACTTCCGCAACAGCCCAAGAAACATGGTAGAAATGGTTATTTGCATCTTTTCCTACAGCTGCCAAGAGTTGTCCGAGTTGCATCCTTTCGGATAACATGATTTGCTCATTGATGCCCATAGTTGGAATAGATGGGTGTTTCTTGATGAACAAAAATTGACCCATGGTTTTAAAAAAAACAAATGATAAAAGCTCTTTGGTATTGGTTCTTTGGTATTGGCAGTGAGGGTTTGTGTTTTGTAAGATCAAAACCCATCTTCTTGTATGCTACTAACCATAAAACTGATTTATTGATTGATTGACTATACTTTTCTATGGAGCAAAGAGTCTTTGGCTTGTACCTTGGGGTAACTCGGTTATGGGTTATGGAAGTTCTTAACATCCATTTGACTGAGTCCAACTCCACAGAACCACAAAATCTTACCTATTTAATCCAAAATCAAAATAAATAAAAATCCAAGACTTAGACAAATTCAAGAACAAGAAACTGAACCATATAACACATCAAATAAAAATCTAAACGACTTTCTGACTGCTACATAACTAGAGAATGTTAAAGAGAGAAAATAAAAGCTATGTAAACATTTTCAACAATGCAAGTCGTCTTCCTCATTAAATAAAAGCGTATATAATCAGCACAAATTTCATCAAATCGTTTTTAAAAGCGGTCAAGAAACATCGTAGCACCGTGGAATCATAAATATATATATATATATATATAATTTTTTCTGTTTTCTGCCTTCTCTTGTGTGATATTTTTTTCACCAGAATCTAATGTGAAAGCAAAACAAGGATATATCTGATATAATTTTAGAACTGATTCAGCAAAATAATATGCCTCGTGGATTTGTTTTTTTTTTAAAGTTTATGTGGCATCTGATTCAGTAAAAATATGCCACATGACATATCTCCTCACGTGACATCTGATTCAGCGGTTTGACTAACATTATTTTGGTCAAAGTTGATTTCGACACACATATGAAAATTCATTTAGATTTTTGAAAATTTAAATTGAAGTTGAAAATCGCACTGGATCTTAGTTCATGTATGAAAAGACATAGCGAAAATAGTTCATATATTACTCTTTTTCTCAATAAAAGAGTAATATATATGCCGCAAAAAAATATATATATATATGGTTTTATAGGGGGCTCCATGTCGTAAAATTTATATATATTCTCTCTTGAACTATAAAATAATATAATAAGTATTCCAACTATCTTCTTGATGAAATATCTTCTTGATGAAGCCTTTCTAAATCTCTTTTGTAATATAATCAGTGGTACTACTTTTTTGAAACAAAACCTTAAACCAAATCCAATTGAATTCCTAAACTGTTGATACATGTTGAATCCAAGAATTCAATTTAGGGTTTTGATCGATGTTTTGGAATTAGGAATTAAGGTTTGTGTAATCGGAAGCTTTATTAATGATTCTTGAAGAAAGTTACAGAGATTTATCGATCAAGAAGACAAGAATTTGAAAGAGTCTAATCTAGGTCTTCTTCAGCGATTTTCGGGATCCTTCTCCCTGGAGTGTTTGATTTTGGTGATTTTTTTCTCTACCGGTATAAATTTTGGTTATCTATCAATGATTGTTCTCCTATCCAATGATGGAGAGATGTCACATGGATTTTGATCCCAAAGTCATTTGTATAGTCATTCTACTTGAAGGTATAATGCTTTATTGGGATCAAATTGGAAGGAAAACAAAGTTAAAAAGTCTGTAAATGATTTTGATACAGAAGTTTTGGTATTAAAATGTCCATATTTCAGAATTGTTATCGGAAGCATCGGGTTTTGTTATGTTGTGTGCACTTTGGAAGTTCAAACGAGAGATGCTACCCAGACACATAACTCGTCATAAGAGCAAGATCCGATATGGAAGAGGAAAATAAGGGATTTAATTTGTTTGAGCGAGTAAGACTTATCTATGAAAATCATCGCCAAATTCACTTTTTCTTATGTATATGTCTCATCATATGACGCATATATTTGTTTATTAAATAATTTGTTTTATAAAAGTTTTGTATACTAACTATGTAATCTTAGTTTGATCCTAATCAAGTTTTTTGGAAGGAACAACAAATTATGCCTTCATAATTTTTTTGTAATATAATCAGTTGTACGAATACTTTTTGAAACAAAACCTCAAACCAAATCCAATTGAATTCCTAAACTGTTGGTACCGTTTTAACAAATTTATATTTTAATTCTAGGTACAAAAATTACATACGACTCAAAATATTTTTTAAGTGGCACAAACAATCTAGATAAAAATTTAAACAAGGAGGAATTAAAGAAAGAGAAAACAACATGTTTAGTCGATTCTGGTTTTTGGAGGTTTGGTTTTTTATTTGATTATTTGATGAGATTTATAAAACCGGTCTAGAAACCCGAACATGTAAAAAGAAAAAAGTGAAAAAGATTCCAACACTTTTGAGTGTTATCCTCAAGAACAAGAAGAGTCGCCAAAATCCCAACACAAATCTATAATTTAACTTTTATTATTATTTCGATTTGCTCTATAATTTAAAAAAAAAATTGCTGTAATCTTGTGGTTTTGTAATCTTATGGTTTTATCATTTTGATTGAAATGGATACACTCGATTTGAGTCATATGCAGCATTTTACTATACGAAAAAATGAAGCAAACCTATTTTACTAAATATTCAATTAAACCTTTGATTATTCATAATAATTTAACAAATCCCGAGACAAACAAACAATCCATCGGAGGAGCAGCCAGAGGGCTAGTGGTACTCACCTCTGCTGCCATTCTCATAAAATCCAGGTTCGAATCTGGTCAACACATATGGCGACTTGGCCACGATGACAAAAAGAAATAAAAAACAATCCATATAAGAAATACTGAAATACCATATATTATATATGTCCTTCTCTTGAAATAATATCAAGGAGCGTTTCCCATGAGCGTAGTGTATTCAACATCCTCAGTGACTCAACGTCTTTGCCCGTACATTGAAATAGGCAACAGTGTAAGTCACAAGCTGAAACATCCTGACCGCATACATCGAACTCACAAGGACCAAACCCACGGTTAAGGTAACTGCAAACGAACCTGTCGAATTGGTCAGCCCCATGATCGCACCAAAACCGCAGAACAATAGACTGAAGCAAAGATTCAAGAGGAATAGTTTTGGTTTCATCCCTTTAACAATCTTTTGCCGCTTTCCCCAAGGCTTGGATCCCATAAGTTTCCTCCAGAATCGATATGACTATAGATAAGTACCAAACGATAGCTAAATAGGACTGAAAGACTGCAAACAGAATCAATAAAGCCAAAAACTTGACTACCGAGGCAACTACTGTTGTAGAGAACAAAAAGGATAGGGAAAAGGATTATATAGAAGAAGAAGAACCAATAGCCAAGAGTGAAGAGAGCAATGTAGAAATTGGTCACAAGAGGTCCCCTCCAAGATTTAAGGGTCAGAACCAGAAAATCTTTGATCTTGATATTGTCACCTTTTATGAGTAAGAGCCGAGCGTGGACGATGGCTATTACGGATAAGAGGGTGATGATAGAGGAGACAGCAAGGAAGATATAAAAAAGAACTGACAAATTGGCGCTAAATCTGCAAGGAGTTTCATAAGATGGGCAATGTATTCTGGGCTGCTTGGATCTGTCGTAGGTAACAAACTTGCTTCAAGGATCAAGTTTGCTAGCTGGGGTTGGATGGCAAAGGTGTTGAAAAAAGTAAACTAGACAATGGAGTAAGAGAGGGAATATAAAGACTGAGAACATCAACTTGTTTTTGAGAAAGAGTTTCCGGATTCGTTTAGAATACCCGCAACCTCCTTTACAACATTCAAGAAATCCATGGGTTTAAGAAAACCAAATGATAAAAGCTTTTGGCTGTTGGTTTTTGGTAATGGCACTAAGGGTTTGTATTTTGTAAGATCAAACCCATCTGCTTATATGCTACTAACCATAATACTAACTGATAGATTGCTTGCGCGCTACTTTTCTATGAAGGAAAGAGTCTTTGGCTTGTACCTCTAGGTAACTTCTAGGTTATGGAGATTCTTAACAATCATTTGACTGAGTCCAACTCCATAGAACCCCCACAATCTTACCTAGTTAATCCAAAATCAGAATAAACAATCAAAGACTTAGACAAATTCAAGAACAAGAAACCGAACCATACATCGATGAAAAGTCTAAACGATGACTTCCTGACCGTGACATAATTAAAGAATGTTAAAGAGAGAAAACAAGAGCCATGTAACATTTTCAACAATGCAAGACTTCCTCATTAAATAAAACGTACATGATCAACACAAACTTCATCAACTCGTGTTGAAACGGTCAAGAAACACCGTAGCACCGTGGAAATAATGAAAACGTCTACATCTATCTATAGCTGGATTTGATAGAGGATTCAACTTTAAGTTATAGTTTAAATGATAAGCGTAAGGATTCTATAAACAAGTCATCAAGAATGAGTCATAATTTGTATAGTCAAAACTATAACATAAAAGTTGAATTCTTTATCAAATTTAGCTATAGGATAAAAACCAACACATAATTTTATTTGCCCAAACAGAGAAAAAAACAGAGCTTCCAACACTATTAGCGGACATTGAATATTGCTAATATGATTATAACTTCTAATCTGATTATGACTGAAACAAAACAGAGCACTTACAAATCTAGCAAACTACTCCTTCTATGACCAAAACATCTCCATGAGTCTCCTTGTTGTGAATCTTCTTCTCTCAATCTAACCTTAGTTCTGCAAATTGGACAAGTCGAGGCTTTGAGCAACCAAGCGTCCACACACTTCCGATGGAACACATGTCCACAACCGGGAAGATTCCGACACCATTGTCCTTTTCTGAATCCATCAAAACAAACAACGCAATCGCTCTCGTACCGTGTGGTCGGCTCAGAAAATTTGAATTGGGGAAGCTTTTTCACGAATCTTGAAGATAACCCACCTGAGGATTCATGTCGACGATTACGGCGGCGACGTCGGTGGTGAGGATGGAGAGAAGAGATGAGAAGAGGGGAGAAGAAGAACAGAGGCGATGCCGATAAGGACGAGGAAGAGAACAAAGATTGAAATCATGATTACACCTACGAGGAATAGAGAGACAATTCTTGTTTTCGGCTTTGGCGATAGCGGTGGCGGTGGCTCGCCGGAGATTCGTTCATTATTGGTCGAAGGCATTGGAAAAAAAAAATTTGTTTTTTTCGTTTTCTGGCTTCTCTCGTGTGATATTTTTTTTTTACCAGAATCTAATTTTAAAGCTAAAAAAGGAAATATCTGATATAATTTGCGAACTGATATTCTAAATCAGAGACATTTCCAAAGGGAAAATAAACCAATCAGATAAATTTGAAAATTTTGAGAAAAATTCAGTAAAATTTGGTACTTTTAGTTAAAAAGGGTCATGTGATAGAGACTTATATTTTTACCTTTTGGCTTTGGATCATGTGATAAAAAGACTAATATATGGTTTTGTTTTTTGGCTCCATGTCTAAAATTTATATTTGTTCTATCTCAAATAATAAAATTAGGCCTGGAGGATATTCAGTTTGGTTCTAAGTAAGATCTCTGATAGGATCAAGATTTTTGGATATTCTTTAGGACCCATATAGATACCAAAATGGTTTTGATTTGGTTCTGCGTTAGTTTCGATATCCAAAAAAAATATTAAAAAACTAAAATAAAATGGTTAAAGTTCAATTAAACTTAGGTAAATCTCTACAAATATAATTTAAAATTTTATAATATTTTGTGTATTTTGATTATTTGAGGTAAAAAATAGTTGATATCTTTGAGTTTGTAATTGTAATTTTAGGTTATTAGGTTATATTAAGTCTAAATATAATTAATAATTTTGGATATATAATTATAGTTTGCTTTTCGGTTTGATTTTGGTTCTGATTTTGATTTTTTCAGTTATAAAATTTAAGACTTATTGGATATTTCGTAAGTTTTGCATTCAGTTTGATATATTTTTTTTGGGTTGATTTTAGTTTGGTTTCAGATATTTTGCTCATACATATATAAAATAATATAATTTATGTTGTAAATATCTAATTCTCCCATAGGCCATTGATTTTGGTTTCTTGCAAATACCAGTCCCATTATGTTTCTTGGCACATATGTTGGTACAAATATGTTGTTTTATTCCCAAAACAACATGTTTTCCTCTAAAACATGTAAAGATTTGATAGAGGACTAAAAAACTCTAAAAATAATATAAAATAAATAAAAAACTCAAAAATACTTATAGAATCAAAGGTTAAAAACCCTCAAAACCATGACACATCATATTTTCTTACCAGACATAACTTAAAATTTTATTTCTTGTCCCGAAGCTCTTCCATATCTCCTAATAATATCCAAGACATTTTGACATTCCTCTGCCTCCGCTTTCAAAAAGAAAATACTATCATCCGCAAAGAAAATGCGAGATAGCTGGACTGGTTGAGCTACATTAATTCCGTAATCCTTTGATCTCTTTCTGCCTTTTTAATATCAATACCTCAGAGCATAATATAAATAAATATGGTGATAGAGGATCCCTTGCCTGAGACCCCTATTTGGTCCAATATGACCTTTTTGGTTGTCCATTTAAGAGCACTTGATAAGAAATTGAACTAACACTCCGGAAGATCCAAAAACTCATACCGAAGTAAATCCTAAGCGATACAAACTGCCTCTAAGAAACCCCATTCAGTTTCATCGAGTTTAATTATTATATCCAGATGTAAACAATAAAGAACAATGTCAAGTTTGATCAGTTTCTTATATATTATACACTTGATGTAAAAATTTGATGTAAGTTTATATTATATGTAAACTATTGTTGTTAAATCATACCATATTTTTAAAATTTCCAATTTATATATGTATATTCAAAATTTGGTATATTTATTTCGTTAGTTTATGAAACCCCACATTGTCGGATTGACTATCTAGTTAGTTGGGCAAGCCTTTTAACAAAGCAAAGAAGAATAAAACAAAAAACCTAACTACAGTTAGTTTTAATTAAGGCTTTTGAAACACATCATTTCACCCTACATTTCATATTTCTCTTGTAATAATTATGATTATTGATTAGGGCTCACTTCAATGCGGTAGCTTGGCCTTGAAATTTGTAGAAGACTTGTGCATTATAGTCGTGATAATGGTCGAATCATAAACAAACACGACAGTAGACAAATATTAGATAAGAGTTGGTCACAAGATTGACTTTAAGTTGCAAACAAAAAAGTTAGAATATAAAACCACATCTGTGTTTATTTGAATCCTCAGTTTCAATTGAAGATTTATTTATTTTTTTCAAGTTAATTCTGAGAGCAATGGCGTTTTTAAATTGTCTTCTCTTTCTTCTTCCACTAGGATTCTCGATTTTCCTTCTTGGGACTCTTGCTCTAGATCCTTCCAGGTAAAAACACTAATTCTCCAAGTTGGTTTAGTTTTCAAAATTTTATTTCTAAAATCTCCTTGCTGTTGCTTTTCCTAACAGAATTCATTAGCTTAACTTGCGGTTCCCTGAGAGAAACTAGCTTCCGTGAAAAAACAACAAACATAAAATACATCTCCGATGCGGCTTTTATAAATACCGGTGTTGGTAGGAGCATCAAACCATCATTCCAAGACTCAATCGCAGCAGCAAACCTGGTACAAAGATAACATTCTCAAGATTTAAAAGAACAAAAAAAATGTTAACTAAAAACCTAACGTATTCTGCTAGGTACCTCCGGAGTTTTCCACAAGGCAATAGAAGTTGTTACACTTTAAACTTGATCACAGGCGACAGATATTTGATCAGGACCAGTTTCTTTCATGGTGGTTATGACGACAAACCTTCCACGCAGTTCGATCTCCACCTTGGACCTAACCTATGGACTAGAGTTTCAACCACCAACGAGACTAAACAAGAAACCTTTGAGATGATTCATCTATTGACCACTGACAGGTTACAAGTCTGTCTGGTCAAGACAAGGGATTCAACGCCGTTCATTTCAGCTTTAGAGCTACGTAAACTCAATAGTGAAGCCTAGCAACGGCACTCAGAATGTATCCTTGCAGACTTTCATCAGATTAGACGTTGGCTCAACCTCTAAGAAATCCTTGAGGTTGTAGTTTCAATCTCATGTAAACAAATTCTGAAACGATCTAGCACTAATTATGCTTTGATTCTTCATTTTAGGTACGAAGCTGATGTCTATGGAGCAGATGTCTTTGATCGGATTTGGCTACCTTACAACTCGAAAACTGGTCACAGATTAGTACCAATAATAGTGTAGACATCAACAATGTTTACAAGCCGCCAGAGGCTGCTATGGGTACGGCCTGTGTTCCAATAGACCCAAACGCTTCTATGAAGATTTCACTAACCGGAGTGCACCAGATCAACTCAAAGTTCTACGCTGTTTTCCATTTTTCTGAGATCGAAGAGCTCAGTTCCAATTGACGTGAGAGATTTTAACATCTTCTACAATGGAAGGTATATCGGCAGACCCGATTTTCCGACAAGTTTCTACACTCGTTCCATTTTATGGATGAGGAAATGGGTCCTAATGCAAATAGAGAGTATACCATTTCACTTGAAAGGGACCAGAGATTCCACATTGCCTCTTCTCAATGCCTTGAAGTTTACCTAATCAAGTCCTTAACTCAGCAAACGACTAAAACGCGAGAAGGTGGGTTTTCTAACTAAGAGCACTCACCATTTAAATAAAGAAAAAAATAGAAAAAAGAAGTACGAGAGACAGAGAGAAACGTCGATAACAAACGTTTTCACAACTGTCGTTAATTAAAATGATTAGCTAATTAATGATGGATGCTAATGCTCTAAGTGATTTAATGTTACTCAATAAAAAACTTTAGTAACCTTTTTTATCAAATGTGTATTCAGTTAATGCTATAACTAACATCAAATCCGAGTACCGTCTGAACAAATTAAACTGGGAAGGAGATCCTTGCGCACCCAAGAATTACATGTGGGATGGTGTTAACTGCAACCTCATACATGATAAGCCACCTCAAATAATTTCTTTGTGAGTATAATTAATTTTCTTCTTTTAATGATTTTAGAATTCCAAAA